>JAKSZP010002677.1:0-267321 GCA_022478985.1 Massospora cicadina
ATATGAATTTTAGGTTCTTTTATTTAATATTTAGCCGAGTTGATAGAAAACAGAACTGAGAAGCCTCCAGCTCCCAGTTCCTTCCCTATATACACATGCTAAAAGCTAAAACAAAATATAATATAAGCTTATGGTGCCAACTTTAATGATGTTTGGTGTAAACCTTACAGCAGGATCGCGGAATCTTTACTCAATGGTTCCATACCAGTTCTGATCCTCAACAGTTCCGCACCAGTTCCATTTCGAATCCCAATCAAACCGTGAAACTCCCAAGCACCCGTTTCATTCCATTCTCGATTTGAATCCAAATCAAATCTCGAAACTACCCATCTTACTCGTTTTCCATTTTGTTCTGACTTGGACGCCCATCTTGCTCCTTGGCCTACTCCAAGCTCCAGCCCCTTAGGCGTCCTTGCCAGAACCAACGCCCCCTCCTCCTCCATACATACAGACACAGCCTGCCCTGTCTTACCAAAGATCAGGGCAATGTGATGCTGAGGATAGACCTCAACTGTCACAATTTGTCTTCGTCCATCAGCTGTATTTGCCCCCCTTCATTCAATTTATCAGCAGAACTTGATTTTTTAGTCGACACTTGCCTAGCCAATTTTGTCAATCTCAATTTTTCTGCAAATTTTTCTCCAGTCACCTCAGACTCATATGCTGATGACTTCCTATTCATTTTTTTATTCCCTTTCATCTTGTCAGGATTTGATTTTGACTTTTTGGAATCCTGTGGCTGCCTGTGCTTAGAAGACTGCTTTGGGTTCACCTTCTGGCATCTCTCCTCCTCTCAAACCATCCATTCCACTTGGGTTGGACGTTTCTCTGCTGGTCCTGGGCTGGTTCCCTCATCCATTGCATAAGATTTGGGGTTCAGATTTATAAATGGTTTGTCATCTGCTTCAGGTCATTTTGCCATTTCCTGTTCTCACGCCTCTCTGTGTGCCAGGTCTAATTCTTGTCATTGGCATTTCATATCCGCTACCTCCATTAAGTTTTGTGGGATCCATTCTCTGGCTTTCAGGTGGAGGAAGGTCTTGGTGCCCACCTTGGTAATTCCCCAAAGGGGTCATATTCATACTCCCAAGTAGTTTTACCTTTATGATGGTGGCATTGAACCATAGTGTGGCCGGTCTGATAGCAGAACTGGCACACTTGTTTGACATCCTCCTGTTCGAAATATACTACCCTATCAAGGCCAGGCAGGCGGATGAATCTGGGTAGAGCAATTTTATTTGGTTTCATCCAGGGGGCCAGTTCATACAGCACTTCCACTGTCCAAGGGTGGAGGCACTTTGCAATATAATCTCCACTGGCTTGGCAGAATTTGTGTACTTCCCCATAGTAAGACAACCCAGTCTGGATTGCTTCATATACCCATTCCCATTTGTGGTCAGTGGGGAGATTCTGGAAGGTAACCCACCTTGCCGTTTGGTTGGCATATCTGGTCAGTTCCATTCACAGATAAATCCCCTTGTACTTGATGCCAATTTTGAGGAGTTTCTTGCAGTCCAACTTATCTGGGATTGCTATATCTATATAACCCCATTCAGGGACCCAGTGATGGTCAAAGTCCCCTCCTGCTAGGACTTCATCTAGTTCCTGGTAAATTGACAGAATTAGGTCAGACCATTCTTCCTCCTCCACTAGTTGTAGGAGAACTCAGATAGCATCTTTAAGGTATGATTTTGGTGCCTGGCAATCTGTAAAGCCCCCGTTGATCAATTGACAAATGTAATCAATGTGGCTACCTGCTCTGTTCCAGGTGTTGTCCTCAGTATGTGCCACCACTGCACTGTACGATTTTGATTTTGTGCTTGGTTTGGGTACTTCAGCGGGGGTCTTTCCTTTCAGAATCCAACTCACTGATTCGTTGAGGCTGAAACCCCAGCTGAGGAACACTTCAAGTTGGTGACTGTTTATACCACAGTGGTTAATACTTTTATCCATTTGCGCTCCGATTTCCAGGCTCTACCACTCTAGGGCATCCGCTAGTGAGAACCCCAGTTGGTACCATTTGAGAGCAGATTCTGGGCCACACGTTGGGTGGAGGTATTGTTGGAGGACCTCCAGCATAATTGAGCTACACTGACACCAGTCCCTTACAGTAATGCTGTTCCAGCCCCCATCTGTGAATATTCATGCCATGTCCACTGGAACCCCTGCTTTACACTATTGAAATGCTTCTGAGGGTATGAAGCCTTCTGCGGCATATGGGGCAGCTATCGTCAGTTCTGGGAAGGATTGCTTCCAGTCCCAGATAGTTTTGATGTGGATCCCCACTTTGAGCCATTCTCAGCCCAAGTCTGGAGTTGTGACACCTTTCATTGATGTTGCTGCCTGTGGCAAGATCTCATGCTTCATCCATGGTTGGGCTGATTGGGGTGTGAACCCCACCATATCCCAGTCTGCAGCCTTGGCAAGAGTTGCAGCATCGCGCCAGATTTTCTACTTTGCGATCAGGAATGGGCGGCCTCTGAGTGTTTTGTGAATCGGTTTGGTCACCCCCAGTTCTGCTCATTCACGCACTAGGTCCATATTGGCCCCTGCTCAGACCCAGTATTTCATCTCCATTGGTGTGAATCCATTGGTAGACCAGTTGATGGCTTCTTCTGGTGACCAATCCTGAAAGGGTCCCCATTCCACTGCCTTTTCCTTTGTCCAGCCCGCTTTCATCAGGTCTGATGCAGTGGCAGGTGGAATATGGGTATAAGACCAGTGTAAGGCCTCAGTTGCCTTGAACCCAGCCACAATCCATGGTAGTGCTTCCTCTGGGGAGAAGGTAGCGTTATACTATTCCAGTGCTATGTCCACCAGAATGGAGTGTCTGGCCCATTCAAGGGCCGTAGATGAGTTCAGGAAATATTTAGTGTATTCAGCTAAATTTGTTGGGCTTAGGCCTGAGCTCCCAATGGCTTGGGCATAACGTGCCATAATGCCTGCCTTGTTGTATTCTATTGCATTTAATAGGTCGATGCCAGCCTCCATCCAGGCTTTTGTGTCCACCAGTTTTAAATCTTCACAGATGGTGGCCTCTATCTCCTTGTAGTCCACAGGGATTTTCATCCACTCCAGGGCATCTTTGGTTCAAACTTGAGACGCCTTAAATTGTACTGCCATATTAATTGAGATTTGGGTATTGAGCCAACGTTTGGCTGCTCCAGCGAAAAATTTATGGGCACGCCATATTGCTGTGATGGCTGGCTTGATTCCTTTAGAGACCCACTGAGTCGCCATAGAGTACAGAAACTGAAGAGCCTCCCATTGTTTGACCTGTGGGTAGACATGCCTTGACGCTCTAACATGTCCAACTGGATTGGTGTAAATTTAACTGGGGCCCTGGCTGTCAACTTGACCACTGTCAGAATTTCCTCCCCTTCCAGTAGTACTTTAAGTTTTTTTGCTGATCCCTCTTGGGTGTCTGATCCCTCAGATTCAGTCCCTGATATAGTCACCCCCACTTTGGTTGGTCCTCAGTGGATCAGCTTGGTTCAGTGATTGGATATTCAGGGTCAGTCATCAATGCATTGTCAAGCTATGGCCCCCTGTCAGAATGCCTTCATCAGGGATTGTACTCAATTGTGTATCAGGCGCTCTGCCTGATGAGTTATTTGTGCTCCCAAATCAATTTTAGTCAGGGACCATTCACCCCCCCAACTGGGTTGTTTCAGGATTGGCATCTGACTTGTTTTTTTCCCAAATACCCTGAGCTGATTCAGCAAGTTTCTCCATGTCAGAAAAAAGCTTTTTATTGTTTGATTCCGTTGGTCTAAATCACCAATTTTTGTTATTCAAATCTGAGTAAGTTTCAGATCCTACTAATACCTCATCTGGGTTTTTTGTGTTATCAGCAAGAATTTTCTCACCCTGCGAGGCCCCAGTCCCCCCTGCCAATTGAGGTTCATTGGGGACTATTCCCAACTCCTCTGTTCTCAGCGTTGGGCCTCTCTCCCAGAAGGTTGCACTTGTCATCAAGGTGTCAGTGGGCATTGATCCTAGGGAGTCAACCCCATCATTTGCACTATTTGATTGGGCTCTGTGACCCATCGACACATTTGTTCATTTTGTTGTTGTTTGTGCCACCAGTGCGTTACTTGGTGCATACATTGTGTCATGCCCAGCCCTGTTTTTAGTTATATCAGGGCTTGGGCCAGTGGGAAGATCAGCAGATGGTTCATCCATCTCAGCAACCTTGGTATTATTTGTATTACAACTCACAATTGGCATGGGCAAGTCATCTGTTTCTATGTGCTGCGCACAGACAGGTGGCTAGACTTCCCTACACTTGGTTGGTTGGCCTTTGTTCACTGCTCTATAAAATTGCAGTGCGGTATGGCAGTTGGTTGCTCTCTCAATTCTTTTTCAATTCACTTTTTGCTATAAAAGTGATATCTGTGAGAGAGAGATTGAGCTGATTATGCTAGAGGAGGTATTTTCAAAATCAATTGGACTTTTGATTCATAGTTTTGATTTAGATAAATGCGTTAAATACCCAAATGACTACTAACCACTTAAAACCATTTAAAATATCAGGTCAGCTGAATATCAAACTGCTCAGGTGTAACAATAAAGCAAATACCATCAAAGTATATATAGAGTTTTCACTTGTTACATATAAAACTTTTATTTTACTATTAAAATAAATTTTTTAAAATTTATTCTGCTATTTGGGGCAGAGACAAATCCAACAAAGCAAAGATCATAAAAATTGGTCCAGCCGTTCTTGAGTTATATATGGTGTAACTAACACAACTTTGTTTTATATATATAGATAGATAGATAGATAGATAGATAGATAGATAGATAGATAGATAGATAGATAACCATAATAAAGATAAATAAAAATTATATTTTATCAGCTGCCATCATATAGCTATATCTAAGTCTATTAAACAACTAAAGTCTTGACTGTTTATTAGGTCTCTTTTATAAATTATTTGACTAATCAGGTATAAAAATTAGCTATAATTTATTTCATAGAATTTAACTGCAAATAAATTAGAAAGTAAAATGGTTTAGTGTATATATTAATAGGTACCTGTTTAAATCAAATATTAAAAAGTGAAAACCTTAGCTAGTAATAGAAAAAATAAATATGGTGGCAGATAGGTAATTAACATAGGTGACATATTCTTTCATCTTTGAGTTAATTTAATTGAACCAAGAAAAACTCAAAACACTGTAATTTAGTACCAATTAAACTTTATTTAAATTAACCTAATTAACAAAATTGCAGAATATAACAGATCATAATAGGTAATTAACTCTTATTTTAAGATATTAGTAAACACTTCAGGTGGTTACAGATGGTCATTGTGAATCCAAACACTTGATAATAATATAAGCAAAGGTTAACACTTACCTCTACATTTTAAAAGCTAAAATACTTTAGCTGTGTTTTATTCATAAGTATCATATGCTTTAATGCTTTAATAAATAGCTAAATACAGAAAACATTTAGCATCACTGCTTGCAGTAAAAATAATCAGAAGGTAGCTGAGAAGTATTGACCCAACTTATTTTTAGCAACTTACTGATTTATAAATCTGGGCAAGTTGAATGTGCGGGTTTATTTGCTTTAGATTAAATTTAATAAAAACGATTAATTTTGACATGAATTGAGATATAAAAGTGTCAAATGGATGTTAAAGTTATAAAAGCAAACATTAAACAGTGTCACAATAATATAGAAGCATTTAATAAAAATGCTCTAACCCAAAATCAAAACTTAAATTTATAGTACTGATGTCATTAAAATACTAAGCAAAAAATTCTTTAAGCTTCAAGGATTGAAGAGTTGTATTAATTTTTTGAAAGAAAAAATTAAGTTTGAAAGATGTATTAAAAGTATGAAATAACTGGTAAAAAGGCACTAAAAAGTATGAAATAATTGATAAAAAATATATAAAAAGTAATTAAATAATTGATAAAAAAAACTTTTTAAGGTTGGCGCCATATTTTAAACTGACTTATAAAATCTTGCTCACTAATACAATTTAGAGCTTATAATGGATTAGGTCTAAGTATAAGGTTTAAGCAACTAAGAACACACAGTGCTGAGTATATATATTATTAGTTGCTTGCAGGTTACACTTGGACCCAATCCTTTATAAGCTCTAATATGTATTTGTGAGAAAAATTATATAAGTCAGTTTAAAATATGGCGTTGACTTCAAAAAGGTTTTTATTGATTATACATTAATTTTATCAACTACTCTATACTTTTTAGTACATTTTTATCAACTATTTCATACTTTTTTTAGTGCATTTTTCAAAGTCAGTTCTTTTTCTCTCAATCTTTTTTAGAGCCACTAAAAATATATATGTGATTTTAATTGGACTTGGTATCCAGTTTCAGCTGAGTGTGTAGTAGGTCTTGTTATTTTACTAATTTAGCTGTTAGGGATCAAGGGAAAAGAGGCAATTAAGGAAATTAGGTATTAGATTTTATTGAGTTATGTTAGATTGTGTTTAGATTAACCATTTATATGTGGAGATTAAGTTGGCATTCTTTCTTTGTGAAGTGGGCTGGATTCTGAGGTATATTCTGGAACAGTCAATTCTATTCCAAGGGATATGATATTAGCTTCTTGTTCCTTAGGCAGAAGTGAGGTTCCTGACAGTTTTTATCACATTCCCTCCTTAAAAAAGTTTATAGAAAAACTTGAGGTGGCGTCCTGATACAGGTGTCATAAAAATTGTCCCATTTAGGTGCAAGTGTTTATGGGCCTTTGTCATTGGTTTTGGTAATCTCAAACATTCTTACCATTTTGGCATAAATTTTTCTGAGTGAGATTTGAGTACATTATTTATAAACAGGAGAAATGTATCCCTTATTGAAAACAGGGTGATTTTGCATTGGCTTTTGTGCCTATGCCATCATAGCCTTCAATTGGGTAACATTTTTTTCAGTCACTTGATTATGAGTGGTTACAAAAAATTTTCCTCAATTCTCTTTTTTCACTCATCATTATAATTTGAAGGGTGTAAACTTTATACCAAATAAGACTTCATAAGGGGTAAGTTAGGTTGTGCAATGTTTTTTGTCTGATAATCCCAAAGTATATCTGAGATTTTGTGGTCCCATTCAGTGAGGTTAGATACTGTAGATCAGGATAATAATTCTATTAATGCCTTGTTAAAGCGTTCAGTTTGGCCATTACAGCATGAGTTATAGTCTGTAGTGAGGATGTGTGAGGATCCCACGTTTTGGGAAATTTATTAACAATATTATTATTGAAGTGTGTCCCACAATCTGTAAGGATGTATTGAGGTGGGCCAAATAATGCAAAGATGTGATTAAAAAGAAACTCTGCAACTGTTTGAGCAACCACTTTTTCTGTGGCAATAGCCACTGGCTATTTAGAAAAAAATTCTGAGGCTACTAGAATATATTGATTGCCACTCTTCAAAACTGATGAGATAGGTTCAACAAAATCCAGTCCCACATTTTAAATAGGCCATCTTTAGTAATAAGTGAGTAAATTTGGCTATTCAAATGTGATTTATCAAATATCTGACATGGAAAACACGTTTTTATCTAAACAACAGTCTTCATAAGCGTTTGGCCACCAATATGAGCATCTGAGTTGTTCCCACATGGCAGCATGCCCAAAATGTCCCATTTTATCATAATTTAAGCTAAGACAGTGTCAGCGTTGTCCAATTAATGGAATTTGTTGTAGTTCATCTTCATTTTGGTGGTATAAGGTTCCATTAATGACTATGAATTTTAGGCAAGCTACCAAGTATTTATGATTTGTCTTTAATAGTTGAAGGGAAATTAAATGAAATTAGAAACTGCCAAATATTCACTAGTTCAGGTTCTAGGTCCAGTGGAAGCATTGCTAAACACTTTTTAATTCCTTGATTGGAATATAAGATAAGGCATCTGCTAAAACGTTTTTTCTGGAATATGAATAATGTCAAAGTTGAATTCCATTAGTTTATAAATCCATTAGATGCACTGGCTTAATGAAGCTGGCCCATTTAAAATAGCTTTAAGTGCTGAATTGTCAACAAATATGGTAAATTTCTGTCCTAGGAGATAACAACAAAATTTTTGAGGGCCCATACAACTGCTGATGTTTCTTGCTCATAGGTTGAATAATTTCTCTCCACTGAAGTGAATTTCCTTGACATATATTATACTGGTTGATAGACGTTGTCTTTTTCTGTGATAAGACAGCACCTAACGCATATTCTCTTGCATTAGTAATTCTGTAGAATGGTTCTTCAAAGTTTGGGTGAATTGGGATTGGGCTATCCACCGTGTCATCTTGAGTTTTTCAAATGCAATATCATGTTGGACCATACATATAAACTTAGTTCATTTTTTAGTTCAAATACTGGTGCTGCCAAGTCCCCATACATGGGTATAAAAATGACATAGTATCCTTTTAAATTTTATTTGAGGTGGGCTGACCTGGGGATGATACCACACCAATGAAGGATAAAGGGGATTTGAATTAATGAGAAAGGAGGATAAAACCTGAAAAACCTCCATGCATGGCATATAATAGTCTGAAACTCCATGGACCGCCTTGCTATTTACTATCTCAGTTTAGGGCATTAGTGCACAATGCCAACACAGTCATAGTTGTCCCCTACCCAAAGTTCCTGTACCAGAATCAAACTTGGGGAGGCAGTGGTAGAGGGTCCATGTTCTACCACTGGGGTATCCTCTCCATCATATTATCCTATGGCACCTAAAAGGATTAAATCAATGGAATTGAGTCCTAGCATTTCCACTGTTTGATTGCTTTCACTTTATCAGGATCAGGCAAGCGCCCTTGTGGTGAAATTATGTGACCCAAAAGTTTCAGTTCTTGGGTAAAAAAGTTTGATTTTTCAGTATTGGAGAATCCATGTTCCTCAAGTTAGTTTAGGAAGGTATTGATATCCAAAAGGTGCTGGTTAAAGGATGATGATGCTATTGTAATATCATCCAGATATATGGTTACACATTTTGTAAGCAAATCTGCAAATACAGTGTTAATTATATGCTGAAAAGTTCATGGTGCTTCTGAAAGGCAAAAGGGCATCCATAAAAATTCAAATTAACCATATTTTGTCACAAATCTTATGTATTTGGTACTGTCAGCTGCCATTCCAATTTGGTAGTAACCTAAGAACAAGTACAGATTTGTAAACTATGGTTTTCTTGAAAGAAGGCAAACATATCTGAAATCAATGGTATTGGGTATGCATCATCTTCAGTTACTTTGTTCAGTGGCACATAATCAACACATAAGCAAATTTTTTATATTCTCTTTGGTATCACTACAATTGAAAATGCCCAAAGACTCTGACTTGGCTGGATTAATTTGGCCTTTAGCATCTTTGAAACTGATTTATGCACAAATTCATCATATTTTTGAGATAAGTGGTAAGGTTGTCATCTAATTGGTGGGGCTTTAGTAACAGTGATATAATGTTCTCCACATGATGCCACTGGTAGCTCATCCACATCTGATACTTCTAAGCATTTAAATTTTTTCAATAGGTTCATAACCTTATCTTGTCATTGAGTTGATAAGAATTTGTTTAATCTGATTTTTCAGTTATTGAGTCACAAAGCATCATTTGAGGACTTGTTTTCAGATTAGGGCCATAAGTGATCCTCAGTGGGGCTAGACCTTCTTTGATGGATAAGGTTTAGGTGCCTGAAGCATAATCAATATCAATTACTAGTGATTTAAGTGTGTAGCATCCTAATAGTACTAAGTTAGAGTTTTAGGTCAAAAAACGGTGGCATTGATTGTGAATTGTATCCCAGAAATTATTAGTTTGATATCTGTTATCATTTTAATCACTTTTTCTGTGGAGCCAGTGGCAAATGAGAATACTTCTGTTATTTCATAAACATTTTTAAAGCCACATTCCCATAAAAACTTAAGGGATATAGTATTTGCATTAGCTCCTACATCTAGAATTATATAAGTTCTGATGCTTTGGACAATTTCTTGGGTATGTGGTGCACCATCATCTGCTAGAAAGGATTCCTCTTCATTGCTTATATTTGGGCAGAACTGCATTTAACTCAAAAGCTGCATGAGCTCTACTTGCAGGGTTGGTGATGAGCTACAGAGAGATGCTAGTTTACATTCTATGGTGGTGTCATTTAGTATAGGCTGAGAACTTATTCCTGATGGATTAAAATACTGTTTCTTTTACTCTTTTTCTGCTTTGCTTCCTTGGTTCATATTCTTCTGATTTTATAGGCCTGTCTGTCCTATTACCATCTACTTCAAATTGGTGTAGCTTCTATATATTCTGGTTCATTTTTCAATACTCTTCCATCTAGTGCAACTGTAAATTGAGAGCTTGGTTTCATTGGTTCATATGAATGGTTCAAGAGGTCCATCACACTGATACAATCATATGTTTTTCTATTCCAGTGGATAGAAAAGGTTTTATAAAGTAACTGTTATTTAGGTTTATTATGATTGGGGCATACATGGGATGTATGGTTCCCTTGACAGAGGTAGCATAGTTTCTTGCAATCCTAAGAGAGGTGCCCTGTATTCTTATAATTATAGCACTGTATAGATGGGCATTGAGTCCCACTGCCTCAAGTTAATAATACTGAGTGAGAGTTAAACTTCTCAGTTAATTGGTCCAGTTTGGTAGATATGTTTGGATCTATAGGCTTGACTGGAGGGTCTGGAACTCTACTCTCAAAGATACTTCTGTTGTTTGTGCTATAGTTTGATATTGATGAGCCAAAGGTATTTGCTGCCTGTGCTTGAGTATAAGTACATGTATTTGAATACAGTATAGAGATTGCTGCATTGATATCAATGGGTGAAGACTCAATAACTATATGGTAGAATGAATCATGTAAGGTTCCCAAGAACCAGTCCACCACTTTTGATTTTTTGATACAGCAAATCACTTCACTTTGAGCTTCCTTGAGGATATTTTGCATTGTAATATGATAGTGGTATGCCAGTAGTCATTTGAATTTATCAATAAATTTATCAATATCATCAAAGTCTTTGAGTTTTAGGTTCATTATTTGAGAAAGAATATCAATGCCTGAGTGGTCAAATTGTTTAGATGCAGATTCCACAAACAGGTGCCAGCTGATGAAAGGTTGTTTATTGTTAAACTAATCTGCTGCTTCTCCATCCAAAAATTGGCTAATTTGTTTCCGTTTGCCATATCATCTAGACTAATATCTTCAGCATTATTATACTTTTAAGCCAATGCTAGAAATTTCCTGACTCAAAAGGCTTTAGTTCATGACCCAGGAGGCGGGCTAACAAGGCATCAATTAGTATTTGAATAGGGTTTTCACTGGGACAGTTTCTATAGTAAGATTTCAAAATCAATTTTTGCTTGTCTTAAGTATCCAAATAATTTAGCAAGTTCACCAATTGTAGTGGATCTTATTTTACTACTTCTGCTGTTAGGACCCAAGGGAAAAGAGGCAGTTAAGAAAATTAGGTATTAGATTTTATTGAGTTATATTAGGTTGGGTTTAGGTTACCCATTTATAGGTGGAGATTGGGTTGGCATTCTTGCTTTGGGAAGTGGGCTGGGTTCTGAGGTATATTCAGGAATGGTCAGTTCTGTTCCAAGGGATATGATATTAGCTTCTTGTTCCTAAGGCAGAAGTGAGGTTCCTGATGGTTTCTATCACAGTGGTTTAAGGTTATTCGGTTGATTTAATAAGCTCAATGGTTTTGCCAAGTGGCTGGTGATTAGTTGATCTGATTTCAATTAATTTTGGGCTGGTTGGTTGGTTTCTGGTTGATCCAATCCAATAAGTTCAATTGGGTTTGGTTGAGTAGTTGGTGGTTTTTGGTTGATTTGATAGGCTCAGTTTAGTTTTGGCCAAGTGGTTGGTGGTTTTAGGTTACTTATAAGCTTAATTGGTTTTGGATATGTGATTGATGGTTTTTGGTTGATTAGATAGATTCAATTGGTTTTGACTAAGTGGTCAATAGTTTTTGGCTGATTCGATAGGTAAAATGTTTTGGGTAAGTGATTAATGATTTAGTTGATTCGATAAGTATATTTTGCCAAGCGGGTTAATGGTTAGTTATTCGATTGATTCGATAGATTTAACTACCTCCTATTTAACGATGGCATCCCTACAATATTTTTATACGAGGTAAGCGGCATCTATAAAATATGATATCAGATTTAAAAATATCAAATCAATCGAATACCTACTAATCGCTCTGCTGAAGCGATATACCAATTCATTAGAATTGTATATATATTTTCACTTCTTGCATATAAAACCTTTTCTTTTAGTATAACAATCCTTACAAAATTGGAATTTGACCTAAGTGAGATCATCCTCTTATTAAAAAAGTTCATTTGAATTGGTCCAGTAGTTTCGGAGTTATGCGTGAATAAACAGAAAAAACATATATATAGGTCGAATTGAGAATCACCTTTTTTCAAAGTCGGTTAAAAATGGGGTTCAAGTTATACGTTAGCGATGAGTCAAGCTATGAATCAGAAATAATCTTCCTTACCGATTCTAGATCATCAGCTTATATCCACCAAATCTAAAAGCCTAAACTAGTGGTTTCACGCACCAAAATATCCAAGCACTTGAATATACCTGAAGGAGCACCGATATTTTTGGTTCTTGACGGGATTACAATTTCTCTCTGAGAGGCTTGCTCACTTACCCGAGCTCAAAATTATTAAAATTAATACCCACCATACTCCCCCAACCTATCCTCGATTTTATCTCGATCTCCGGGCGTTCAGGTTTTGGTTCACGGCTGCTTAGGTTTTAGCTATGCCTCACCGCAAGCAAACCTTAAGGGGGAAATGTTTTCACCTTTTTGGTTTCGATATCATTAAGAAGAAGCGCTTGGAGGATGCTATTCATCGGAACGGGGGCAAGGTTTGCACGACCGTTTTTAAAGAGGTATTTTTTTCAGTTATAGCTTTGCTATGGTATTTTAACCCTGGCTGTCCGGCATAAATTTTTATATTTTGAGATGGGTTTTTCTAAGCCCTATTCGCTAGACGACCCATTTTGTCACAACTTCCTATGAAGTCCAGCACATGAAGGGGTTATCGACGAGATTATTGGTGGAGCCAAGATCCCTATCGTCAATGGGATTATATTTGGAGCTCGATAGGGAACGTCGAAGAGGAAGAGCACTCTGACGAGTCGCAATATGAAAGGTAACCCATCTTTCTTTGCCCCCGAGCCTGCTGTACTGGTTTGAATTTTGGTTCTTTGCTAGCACTAGTCTCCATTATCAATTGACCCACTTTTGAACAGCTCCCCGCGTCCCCTCGATTCGGCGGATTCGCTTTATGATGCGCATCACGAGGGCGACGCAGCCGAGAGCGAGCTAGATGCGGCTTGGGCGAATGGGAGAAAACTATCCTCCGAGGTCTCCCGCGACCAGGCCTCTTATAAATATACCCCAGGGGGCGAGTTTAATTACCTGGCTCAGTATATTTACAGGCAAAGGGATACCAATTACATGGTACAGCCAAACCAGCCTATGGTGGAACCCTTTGAAAACAAACTGACGTAGACTAGGATGCCGAGACCTCCGGTGCGATGGATCTCGACCTCTTCCCATTTGACCAGGATGAAGGGGAAGAAGATGACGAAATTGCGCTCAGCTTCAACGTGCCCCTGCACGACGAAAATATCGACACCGGGTCCATGGGCAATAACTTTCCAAAAGATTTTGAGGAGTTTTACGCGGGCAACTGCGAGAGGATCGAGTGGCAAGGGATGCTCGCCTCGGTATTGACCGGCGAGGTGATCGAATCCGAGAAGAACCGCATATACAAGACCATCCACGCCCACCGCCAGGAGACGGACCACTATCAACGTTGGCTTGGGATCCGGGCAGCTCTAAGCAACCGCAGCCTTGACGAAGAGAAGGCCGCCCTTGAGAAGGACCGGCTCCGTAGATGGCATCATCGAGGAGGTGATTAGTTTTTGCTATGACTCGAGCAAGACGTCGGCGATTGACCAAGTGTCGGAACTGCTTCGTAAAGTGGATTGGATAGAGAGTTTATATCCATCACGGAAGGTCATGACACGCGAGAAACCGAGCTACGGTACCGAAGAGTTCAATTATGTACTCGACGCTCTAACCTCTTGGAGCACCGTGACCCACAGCCTGCAGACTCAATTGACGATTTTAAAGAACTGGACGGGTAGCGATACTCTGATGATTACCAACTCGGGAAACATCGAGTGTGGAAGTGCTTCCTTCATCGAGCGCATCCTTAAAGAGAATAGCCTGCAGCGCACCTTTGAAAAGCGGACGCTGTCAACCCTCAAATCGTTGCTGCTCAAAGTCAAGCAGGACACCATCGAGAACAGCGCAGCGTACTCAAAGTCAACTTATCCCGTCACGTCAGCGAGTTGGAGCAACTGGTGGCCTTTCCGACCAACCTTGTAGGGAATGCCTGAAGCTGCGGCTGGAATACGCCAGCCGCATTTCAAAGCCGACCCCGTTGTCGTGGACCAGCTCCAGGACGATTTTCGCCAGTCGCTATCGTTGGCGTGCCGCATCAAGGAGGGTACGAAGTTATTACTCGGCCCGCAGCGGGGTGGGAGGTCTCAAGCTGCATCAACCAGGACTTTGACGCAGTGCTGTTCAGCAGCCTTCAGTTCTACTTCAAGCTGCTGAATTGGCGAATCAAATTCCACAACAAGGGCACTAACGTCAAAGAGGTCGAGGTCCTTGAGTCGGAGTGGGCGTTCTTAAGCAATTTGACTCACACTATCGAGCACTCCGAGCAGGAGGTGGCCGAACAGTTTTGCGCTCACCAGCAAGATGCTGGGCCGTTCCCTGGTTAACTTTAGCGCTCAACTGCGCGAGGTGGGCGATGACCGCGTCCGCCACTTTGCGCGGCTGTTGGAGAGCTTCCCGGCTCCGCGTGCGCAAGCAGATGCGCTTCGCTAGTACGCTAACGAGCCAGTTTGAAAACGCCAGCGGCGCGCTTGACGGCTTTCAGCCCCTAGATGCCATCTGCGAATTATTGGCGCGTGACCACGTGTTGGTGACGACGGGGACGCTGGACTTAAAGGCGTAGCGTTGTTCCTCAGCCCATCTTTGGCGCAGCGCATCCACAGCGTGTCGCAAATCCTCAACTCTGGCTTTATGCGCGACGATGACTGCGATGGTTTGGAACCCGGCTATGTGCTGGTGCTCTCCTCCCGCCATAAATTCCATTGGACAGGCCGCACGGTCGAACACCCCGTTGAGCCACCCTTCATGGATCTCAAACTTAACCGCGTCCGGCTCATCTCCAACGCGCCTTCCACGCTGCTCAAAAACAAGTATCGCTTTCAGGCGCTGTTGGGCGAGGCGGGGTTGCTGGTGGCGCAACCACGGCGGGCCAACCTGCCGCGGATTCATCGTGAGCTCAGCAAGATTCGGCGCATGAGTTTTCGCATGGCGCGTTGTATCCTGGACTCGGTCGGGGTGGTCCGCGAGGCGACGCGCGCTCAGCCCAGCGTCGACCTTGTAGAAACCTGTTTTACATTCGCATCCGAGTTTGGCCAACGGGTCATGAAGACCATGGACATTCCCATGCGCAAAGCTTACCCTACGCCTAATTCGGTTAGCCATTGATTGGGTCAACTTTGTCTTTAACGACTGCGTCCCCACCGACCGCAAGACGTTCCGGTGGGCGGTGGTTGCCCTTGAGTTCGCTATGCTCATGACTAGCGGGAACAACATAGTACTGCTCGCCGAGGATGACTTTGAGGAGTTACGGAGCAACGTGGCGGGCTGTATGACCCTGCTCATTTCGCACTTTGACATTCAGGGGGCGCGGGGTGACCACCAAGCCCAGCCATCCGCTCAGGTGCCTCTGGCCCCCGCTCTTCCCCGCAGCGTACGCTCCACAAGTGGAGCATGGCGCACGCGCGGATATGCTGCAGCGGCTGGAGCAGCTCGAGGTGGAGTCCAACGCACGTCAAGCGGCTATGGGGATAGCGGGCCGTGTACTTGACGCCAATCGGCCCGAGGATCGCACACTTGGCTTTTTGGCGGCGTCCAGCTCTAACTTCGTGATGCGCTGGCAGCAGGGCAAGTTTCTAGGGGCAGGGACCTTTGGTACGGTCTACCTCGCTGTGAACCTTGACTCGGGGGATCTTATGGCTGTCAAAGAGTTCCGCTTCCCCGACCCAGCCCAGCTGCTATCGCTATACAAGTCTATCAAGGAGGAGATGTCAGTGATGCAGATACTGCACCACCCCAACATTGTAAATTACTTTGGCATCGAGGTGCACCGGGACCGCGTATTCATCTTCATGGAGTATTGCCAGGGGCTCGCTAGCCTCGCAGCTGGAGCATGGCCGCATCGAGGATGAAAACGTCGTCAAGATATACACCTTTCAGATGCTGCAGGGCTTGGAGTACCTGCATGACAAGGGCGTGTTGCACCGCGATATCAAGCCCGATAATCTGCTGCTGGACCACATCGGGGTCATCAAGTTTGTTGATTTTGGCGCTTCCAAGGTCATCGCGCAGAATCGGACCCTCGCTAAATCTACCAAAGCTGGCGTCAACAAGAGCCTCACCGGCACCCCCATGTACATGGCACCCGAGGTCATCACCGGTGGCAATCGGGGCACGCAAGGGGCGCAGGATATCTGGTCCTTAGGCTGCTGTGTCCTCGAAATGGTCACCGGGAAGCGGCCGTGGTCTAACCTTGATAATGAGTGGGCCATCATGTACCACGTTGCCTCGGGCCACCCACCCCTACCCGATCCTTCTCAGATCTCACCCCAAGGTATGGATTTTCTCAAGTCCTGCTTCATTGCCCAGCCCGCGCAGCGGCCCTCCGCCAAGACGCTGCTGGCTCACCCTTGGTTTAAGGATATGGATATGAATCTGCGCCCGGCCGCTGCTAACTCGGTCGCTTCCCACCTGTGCTACTCTAGTTACACTGCTGGCAGTTCTCCCGTCGGCACCCACCACACTAACGCGTCGTTCCCACTCCCTGCCAAGCCCGCCGCCACCCCACCCCTTTAGCCGAGATAGATTGGTCGGAGGGCCGCAGCCTTGAACCTGGGAGCCCGAGCCCCGCGGCTAGCCCCGTCGGTTCCTCAGGTCTGGCATCTCAAGCCCCTCTCCCCCACCCTACCGCCCCTCAACACCCCTCGTACCCTGGCCAGCCCGTCCATGAGTGAAAGCGGCCCCGAGGCCGGCCCGCCCCGATCTGGCCGGCCCACCGATTCTTCTGTATTTAGTTCGCCGCCCACCTCCCCTTAAAATCTTAAAGCTGTACAAAGTTTGCCGGTTGCGTTAAGCCTGATATCCTACGCTATAATCGCAAGGGGGTTTATCTATATATTATAGTTATAAGCTATAGATTTTAAAAGTAGATCGAAGGTATAGTGAGCGAAAATATAATTAATATGAAGTAACCAGTTATCCTATCTAAAGTCTATGTTGGTACCAGATCTATACCTTACCAAAGGTTGTAAATCAAAGTTGCTTCAGTACAAGTGGCCCTATGCCGAATCTAGATCACAAAGTATAATATTTTGATGTGCTCCTACCAAGGTTAAAAATTTCATACTTGGGATAGGTGCGTTAATAACCACCGTATGGTGATGACCCACATTGAAGCTCGATTGGGCCAATAAGGATTAGCAAGTTGGCCCAACTTGAGTTTAATGGGGTCGCTTACAACGCTTTTTTTATTTAAAGATGATACCAGCAGGTACTGTAGGTTTTAGCCAAGGGTGTTGTAAGAAGAGGGTCTGTAACTCTCCTGTTCCAAGAGAGGTGATGGGGAATACTCCCCCAACAATCTTGGGAGCAAACCAATACTGTAAGAAAGGATAAAGTATTAAAGAAGGTGCTGGCACCTATATGATTTGATACCATCATGAGGAGGTCTCCGCTAAAATTAAATAGAAGATTCATCTTGATAGATCTAATTAGGATCTATGGGTTATCTAAAGGGAGCATTAACAAAGAGGTTGGTAAGCAAAAATGACTAAGGAAATTGGGGGAGATGGTCTATCATCATTCCACTGAGAGAATGAGTAAAATTGGGCCAATTGGATCAGCTTACCATTACAAGTCATACCGTACCTCAAGTAAGTCTCAACTTGAGTTCTGGATTTCAGTTGAATATTGCCAAATTGGGAAAGATTGTAAACACAATGGGACTCAAATTTCATCTTCCAACCAAATGCAACAACCTAACCTGTCTTTGTTGATCATATAACTTAAGAATTTGAGTGCTGTTGTTGTAATGCCAGTTGCCCCATCATGCAAACCCCTAGTGTCATAGAGAGTGCTGATAATAATTAGACTGGCCTGGAACTCAGGATAGGTTACCACCAAAAACACCAGCCAGAGTACCTCTGGTAAAGCCATCCATATTGTGGGATGCAAAAAAGTGGGCAACTATGAGCACCCTATTGGAATTTCGTGAGAAATTCTATAAGCAGATGCTACAAAGGCTACAAAAGTATTAGTTTTGTGGCTCTAGCAAAGATTGAGTCAATTACAATGAAGTTATTAGTTCCATTGCAATAGTAAATTCCAATCAGAAAGTACTGAATCCAGTAAGAAGATAGACCAAAATTAAGCTATGTGAGACAAGATTTTTGGTACTTTATTAATTAAAAATTAGAGATATTTATAGGGGAAGATTTAGTGGGTTTTTGCAAGGATTTCCTTGATGCACCTGAGGTAAGATCTTTCCTAACAGATGACCAATATTGCTGATTATCATTATTATTAAAATAATTATGATGGTCAGATCTGTTAGAGTGCTTATTAGATTTGATCGACCTTCTTAATGAGGGCCCAGCCCCTTCAAAATGCTTGGTCATTTCAGATTGCTTGGTTTCATCCATCATAGGAGGCCAATAACTCCAAAGAGTCTTACGTCAGTCAATTGAAGAATCAGAAATCCCTGATGTGGATTTTATAATATCATTTGACTGAGATATCAAATCTCAATCCAAAGTTATTCTGGTCATCTTGGAGGTATCTCCAACAATGCCCCCCTCAAGATCTTGCCTAGGGGGTACAAATTTGTGAAGAAACCTACTATGCACTCTATTGATAACAGTACCAGTATCAATAGCGGCAATGGAGTATTCAACACCCCAATGATAGATAATACAATAAGGACCAGCCCATAAGGGGTCCAGTTTATGAATTCTTCCTCCCGGCCTATGGTGGTAGAAGAGTACAAGATCTCCAACTTGATATTCTGGCAACGTAGGTCTACTAGCGTTGGTCCAGGGTTCCTTCCTTCAAGGTGGTAGCTGCAAGGGAACTTGAAGCTAATGCTTGTAATCAGATTATTTCATCTGCCAGTCTCCTCATTGCTAAATCAGTGGTTTGCGGGGTAGCCTTCTTCAAGTATAGGTTGTACACTTGAAGGGAGGACAGGCTCCTGACCATATAAAGCTTTAAACGGAGACATTCCAATAATATGATGGTAGCTAACTCTATAGGCTAACATCGCACTAGGTAAGTAGAGGTTCCATCTACTAGGATCATTGGAAGCCATTTTTTGAAGAATGGCTACTAGGGTACCATTTGCTTGTTTGATGGCACCATTAGTGGAGGGATTATATGGGGACGTGAAGGACTGGTAGGTACCCATTAATTTGGTAAGCTCAGCTACCACCTGAGAAATGAAGTTGGTCCCATTATCTGATAACAGGACTTTTGGGCTGCCATGCCTGGTGAAAACTTGTTTAAAAAGAAATGACGCCGTAGCCTTGGCGGTGACTGTGGAAACTGAAATAGCTTCAATCCATTTAGAGAAATGGTCGATAGCTAACAAAATATATTGATGTCCATAGGTGGCCATAGGAAGAGGACCTACCACGTCAATACTCACAGTAGCGAAGGGTTCAGAAGGTCCTACAATTTGGTGTTGGAACATCAGATTTCCTCCACGTTGTTGTTGGCACTTAAGGCATGACTCCAGCACATCATGCACAGATTCCAGCATGTTATCCCAGTAACAATGATTTTTTAACCATTGGAGGGTCTTAGCGACAGCTCCATGACCTACAGTTTGGTGGGCCTCCATGATAGTGTCAGTCCTTGCAGAGGGCCAAATAAAGGGCAACCACTTAGATCCTGACCTTTTATATAGTGATCCATCTTTGACCTGAGTGTCTTCAGTTAAGGATTGTAACTTTGAGATAACATCCTTAGATTCATGGAACCAGAGCTCAGGTCTACCGATCAGGTCATAAATGCGATCCTCCTCTGCAGAGAATAACATTAAGATAGGCAATTGAGAAAGGCCATCAGCGTTTTGATGTATAGCCCCAGCGCGATGTTGAATGGTAAAATTGTAATTTTGGAGCTTCAAAGCCCATCTGGCTAAGCGCCCATCAGGATCCTTCATTTGCTGCAACCACTTCAGGGAAGCGTGATCCGTCACAATGGTGAAATGCTTGCCATATAGATAAGGGCGGAAATGCTTGATAGCGGCCAAAACAGCGAGGCATTCTCTCTCAGTAATGCTATAATTGCGTTCAGCCTTAGAAAGAGTTTTACTATAGTATGCAATGGGGTGATCGACCAGATTGGTATCATGTTGAGCCAGAATGGCTCCAATAGCAATATCACTGGCATCAGTAAATAGTATAAAGGGTTTCAAAAAGTCAGGATGGGATAAGATGGGTGCACTCATTAAGGCTTGGCGCAACAGATCAAAGGATTGCTGCTGAGATTCTTCCCATACAAAGGGGACTTCCTTATGCAAAAGGTAAACTAGTGGCTCTGCAATCTCTGCAAAATGGGGAATGAACTGTCAGTAATAACCAACCATCCCTAAAAACACTTGAATATCATGCAAGCTTTTGGGAACAGGCATGTCCAAAATAGCTTGTACCTTATTAGATAAGGGTAAAATGCCCTCACGATTAACCTTATGCCCTAAAAATTCCATCTCAGTCTTAAAAAAGGCACACTTCGATGGTTTAAGCTTAAGTGAGGCATGACGCAGTCAGCCAAAAACTTCCTTCAAATGAGCCAAATGCTCGTTAAAAGTGCGTGAAAAAACAGTAACATCATCTAGATAAACTAAAACACAAGAAAGCTTCAAATCCCCAAACAAGCCATCCATGGCTCGTTGAAATGTAGCAGGGGCATTACAAAGCCCCTGCGGCATATGAGTGGGCTCAAATAGCCCCTCACTAGAAATTAAAGCACATTTTTGATGGTCTTCTGGTGCAAGATCAATTTGCCAATAACTGCTTGCAAGGTCCATAGCTGAGAAATATTGGGACCCAGACAATAGCCTCAAGGAATCATCTATATGAGGAAGAGGATAAGAATCCTTCTGAGTAACAGCATTGAGTCAATGATAGTCCATAACTACTTGGTGGCCCCCATCTTTCTTTTGGATGAGTAGTAGAGGGGAAGCCCAGGGACTTTTAGAAGGCGTTAATAGTCCAGCATCGAGAAGTTGTTTCAGCTCTACCAAAACCTGAGCCTCCTTGACTTTGGACTTGCGATATGGTTGAGCTCAGATAGGGGGAGTATCCCCAGTTTTAACCTGATGCTGTACCTCTTTCATTAGTCCAAAATCTCCAGGACCTTGGGCAAAGATATCCGCATATTCTTCAATCAGAGCCTCAGCTTCCAGCTGTTGTTCTGAAGTAAGAGAATCCCCAAATTTGATGTCAATTCTAGCAATGATAGGGGGATCTTCCAGCCCAAATTCGCGTAAATCTCCACATCCCCTGAGACAGACAATAAGTCACTCACAGGAGTAGGCCTCACATAGGCGATGGGATTATTGCGAT
This sequence comes from Massospora cicadina, assembly GCA_022478985.1. NCBI lineage: Eukaryota > Fungi > Entomophthoromycota > Entomophthoromycetes > Entomophthorales > Entomophthoraceae > Massospora > Massospora cicadina. The sequence goes on from JAKSZP010002677.1 coordinate 21,767, forward strand.
TCAATTGCATAGGTTGAGAGGTGAGATTAGCCAATAGAACTAAAACAGTCCCATCATAGGCAGGATCAAGTATACCAGGGCAAGGTAAAGCCTCCAAATGAGAAGGATTTTGATTACCAAAGATCTCTAACACATGATCACTGGGTACAAATACTTGAACTCCCATATCAATGATGACTTGAGCTTTAGGGGGAATGGTAATCGGAGAGTTAGAATATAGCAGCATTCCTTTGGTGGCACAAACTGAAGGAGGTGGAAGTATAGTCCTTGGACCCAGGATTTGGTATTTGAGACGTGAGATAGAAGTGGGGTATTCCAGTAAGCAGACACGTCGCTTAAGTTTGCCCTTGGTACTGGGAACATCATGTAGAATTAGAGGTACTTGGTACCCAATTAAAGAAAGGTATTTGTCCTTAAGACTGATGATTGCATCAAAATTGGTGAGAAACTTAGTTCCCAACAGCAGATTGTAGCAGTTGTTATCCAATACCACTGCAGGGGCTGACACAACCAGCTTCCCAAAGCGCATTGGAAGAGAGGAATAGGCTCCTATAGATTTAGTGTAGGAAGGTCCAGCGGTTCCATAGTCTTGGGAATGGTTCAAGTCTGGCGCCAATTTGATCTTCTTCATAAGTTTGGACGAGAGTACATTGATGGGCGATCCCATATCAATGATAGCCAAAACTTTTACCTTATGCATGATGACTTCCACCTGGGTCACATCAGTGCCAAAGTTTGGGATAGAAAACACTGAGGGATTAATTGATTGAATAGAATTAGAAGAAGAAGAAGCATAAACAGAAATAGTGTCTTTGTTGGATAGTTCATCTGGGATATCAAGCTCATCAGGAGTGGATACCACATAACAATTGGTAGAAGAATCAATAGGTTTTGACTGAGGCACCTGAGGTAGGTCAGCACAGGGAGCCTCATGCCCTATGCTGACTCCTTTTTTTGACTCCTCAGCTTGCTTCTTCCAACATTGAGATACCACATGACCCACAAGACCACAATAAGTGCACGGCTCCTTCTTCAGTTTGGACTTGGGTTTAGGTGGCATCACATGGATGTAAGTATGAGGGTTATTAGAGGAGGTCAGATGTACCACCCCATTGGGAATCTCCATAAGTGCTTCCTTGATGTCAATAATAGAGTTGAAATTCCGTTTTAGGGACTTCAAATGTAATAGTAACTGAGTATGAGAAGCGAACACACTCAGTACAGCCAATATAGCATCATCAATGGTGATCCAGTTGCAAGTGACAAGTGTCTGGGCCTCATGGTAGAATCGCTTGGCGAACTCCTGGATAGACTCTCCTCGTTTGATTTGAATATTCATAAAGGCCTGCTTTTGGTTGGCGAGGATTTGGTCACTCCCAAATTCCTTAATGAGGGCGGTTTTCACTTGAGCCCAAGTAGTACAGACCTTGAGATGAGGAACCATGATTTCTTGTGCAAACTGGCTTAGGCAAGAGGTAATATGACGGACCTTCTGTTGATCAGTAGCCCCATCCATGGCGCGTTCATACACGAAAAGAAAAGAATGGATGCTTCCTTCACCCAGTTCAAACTTATCCTTGAAGGTAGGTTTGAAAAGGGTGTTTTCTGTACTCAAGACATGTACACCCAATACCCTGACTGGCTCAGCCTTGGAGGGTTCAGACTCTGTAAATTGGGCAGCAGGGGGAACTCGATCAACCTGTTGTCTTAAGTGGTTCAAGTCATCTTGTAGATTTTGAACCCATTGACTAAGATGGTCATTTGTAGGCGCTCAGTTTAAATTAGAAATCGCAGTAATCATCTCAGCTTGCTTGGCCTCAAGTACTTCACATTTGGCAGTTAACCAGTCAATGGACGCGGTCAATGTAGTGAACTGGGTATCTTGCATAGTTTGATTTACATTGCATAGATGATGCGCATTCTCAATACCATCCAGTAAGTTGATTAAGGAGTAGTCTGGGTCAGTTGGAAGGCCTTCCAAGGATAAGAAACATCCTTGAGCTAGGGCTCAAATTTGAGTTTCCAACACTTGAACTTGTGAAGCTAATAGATTTAAATGTTTGGGATTGGCCATTGGAAACGAGGAACCAGGGGGACCAGGAGGTCCTGGAGGTCCTTGTGATCCATCTCGACCTGCTGGTCCTGGTGGCCCTTGTTGACCCACTGAACCAGAAGGACCACATTCACCTGGAGGTCCCAGGATTACCAATGGGGAGCTAGGTGGTCCTGGCGGTCCAGGAGGACCAACAGGGCCAGGTACACCTTCGCTGACATTACCCGCCAGTTGAACAAGATGTTGGACTAACTCATTAAGCTCACCAAAGTGCTTATCATGCTTGACCCACAATTGGTCCATTTGGATTGAGATTTCAGCCTCCAGGGAAGTGATATGGTGGTGAATAGGATTGGTGACATTGCTAACTTGTTGAGATACTTCTTGTCCAATGTATCCCACAACTCCATTGTCAATGCTCACCAACTGGTTATGGATATTATTAATTTCTCATTGATTATTGAGAATAGCTTCCTGATTATCCCTTCCAAAGTTAGACGCTGTCTCATAGAACGAGGATAGCTGAGAGTGAAATTGTTGGGCCAGAGTCAACTGGCGCTGGATTTTGAGATGATGCAACCCCAAAATCTGGAGTACATGGTGAATAGCAGGATGGACATAATGCCGGAGGTACTGTTCAGTCCTAGCCAAGCCCACTTTGGTAGGCTGTAACACCGCTCAGTTGTATAAGTCCATCATATTAGCTGTAACCTTAGATGCTTGGTCACAATTAGGGCGAGCACCAGGTTGGATAGCTCCCTGTATCAAGCCTTTGACAGTCTCCTCTACATTTGCGGCTTGAATCTGATAATTATTTTGGTCTGGGCCTTCAATGGCCAAGTCCATAGAAGCTTGAAATTGCAGATTATTGGTAGTAGTGGAAGGCAGATCCTGCCTGTTGGAGTGTACCCATTGGGTAATACTCATAGATTCCTCAGAAGAGGGGCTCTCTTCACTAGACATATTCATCAGCATGAAAGTATGTTTTCACCAGGTAGCCTCAGAAGCAGACCTGGCAGGGGAGCACCAGTATTGGAATTTTGTGAGAAATTCTATAAGCAAGATGCTACAAAGGCTATGAAAGTATTAGTTCTGTGGCTCTAACAAAGATTGAGTCAATTACAATGAAGTTATTAGTTTCATGACAATAGTAAATTCCAATAGGAAGTACTGAATCCAGTAAGAAGATAGACCAAAATTAAGCTATGTGAGACAAGATTTTTGGTACTTTATTAATTAAAAATTAGAGATATTTATAGGGGAAGATTTAGTGGGTTTTTGTGAGGATTTCCTTGATGCAACTGAGGTAAGATCTTTCCTAACAGATGACCAATATTGCTGATTATCATTATTATTAAAATAATTATGATGGTCAGATCTGTTAGAGTGCTTATTAGATTTGATCGACCTTCTTAACAAGGGCCCAGCCCCTTTGAAATGCTTGGTCATTTTGGATTGCTTGGTTTCATCCATCATAGGAGGCTGATAACTCCAAAGAGTCTTGCGTCAGTCAATTGAAGAATCAGAAATCCCCAACGTGGATTTTATAATATCATTTGACTAAGATATCAAATCTCAATCCAAAGTTATTCTGGTCATCTTGGAGGTATCTCCAACAGTCACGGAAGAGTAGATACTGTTTTTTGAGTCTTATGACTCTGTCAATTTAGTTCTGCCAATTACTGATTTCTTTTTTCCAGTGAAACTCAAACTGGTAGAGGGTACCGCTTGGGACAATTGCTGCCCATCTTCCGCTGGCAATAATTCTAACCCTTGACACCTCCTGACACAACTCCTGAATTTCCTCACCAACTATTGGGTGGTGTAACACACTAGCTCCTTCCAATGAGCCACAAATGAATTGGGAAGCAGGACCCAAGTCAATGACCAAAGGATAATAAGGTTCCTGAGACCATTTTTCTAGTGCATGTGCTACAGGCGCCATGGATGAACACCCCTTGGAAAACCATTGCAAGTATGCTTACTCCAAGCAATATGCCCTGACTCCAAGATATGGTGTATAGGGAGGCAATAGCCTTCCCAAACTTGAACTCAAAGTCCATTTCCTGTTTTTATAGGCAAAACATGGCCACTGTTAGGCTAAATATCAATATAAATTTTGGAAGACAACAATAAAAATAAATAATGCTCAAGTATGGCTTTATTGGATATATAACATTCAAGTTGATAGAAAACGGAACTAAAGAAACTCTCGTTCTCAAGTCCCTTCCCTTATAGCTCTTTGCAGCAAGCCTAGATCAGGCTTTTCTGTCATGCCTGACACTATGTCTTTTTGAAATATGCTGTAAACAAACTACCATTGTTCTAAGCTGGATCAAATTCCGTGGTGGCTGAGCCACCACACCCAGGACCCAATCCAATTCTGATTAAAATTTAACTTTAACCTAGAACCCACCTACTTCAAAATCATCTGGTTTGACCCTACGCCTGACAAAAGTTTTAACCACCGTCCTGCACCAGTCTCAGTCCCAACCTGGGGTCTAGCCAAGACTAATGCTCTATCAACTCCTCCTTCTTCCACACCAGCTTGTCCTATATTATCAAAGATCAGGGCAATGTGGTATTGTGGGTAAACTATAACCGTCACATTTCCCCCTAGACAATAAGAATTCTAGGCTTTAGGACACTGGGAACAATCTCTGGACGTCTGCCATATGGCCTCCTCAATGGGATGACCCCTCCAACAGACCAAAATGACTGTTGACCCCACACCTTCATGTTCAGGATCTTTTACACCTTGTACTCCTCAGCCCCCTTTTAGCTGGAAACAAAGGAGAGGCCCTCTCAGGCAGCTTCCCCAAGAATGTTTTGAGCTGTGACACATGCAGCACTAGATGAGCCCATGACCCCTCTGGCAACTTCAGCTCAAACGCCACCTCATTCACTGCCCTCACTATTAGTATGTGCCCAACGCCACCGGCCCCAACTTCCAGCTCCTCACAGGTATGTCATAGTTCTAAGCATTTACCAAGACCCAATCACCCCTCTTGAAAATGCTCCCCTCTGACCAATGCCTATAAGCTTTTCTCTTCTGAGCTGAAACCGCCACCAAATTCCTTCTCAGAAGCCTCAAGGTATCCTGAGTCTCATGTGACAGCTCATCTGCTGCTGATTTCTGACCCTGCTCCTGACGCCCCAAACCCTCTGGGTGCTCACCATGATTTGCAAAAATGGAGTCATCCCCATGGATGCATGTCTGTGGTTGTTATATGAAAATTGCGCCAACTTCACCCAACTACCCAATTATCCTGCCATCCAAAGATGTAGCACCATAAATACTGTTTCAATATTTGATTTACCCTCTCAGTTTGGCCATCCAATTGGGGATGGTAAGCTGATGAACAGGAGGCCTTTATCTTCTAGTTTTCTAACAGATGCAACCAGAACAAAGATGTGAACTGTGGACCCCGGTCCAACACAATCTCCTCTGGTACCTTATGTCAGGAAAAAACCTCATTCATAAAGACCTGACCTGCTACCTTTGCAGAGATGGTTGACTCACAAGGAAAAACCTCTGCATACTTTGTCAGGTGATCCACCACAACCATCAGGGAGTCCATCCCCTGGGACTTGGAAATCCTGTGATAAAATCCACACTCACAGAGGCTCCCAAACTGGATGGAATCTTAAGTGGCTTCAATTTCCTTCCTGGCGCTATATGGCAGGACTTTGACCTGGCATAAACCACACATTGCTCCACATACTGCTGTACTGCCGCACCCACTCCCCTCCATGAATACTGATAACAAACCAAGTCCAGCATCTTCTCCCCGCCTGGATGCCCTGCCAAAGGATGCTCGTGGTTATCTGACAACACCTCCTGCTGCAGACTCATCACCAGAACCCAGATCCTTCTTTCATGCCAAATAAAACCTCCCTAGACTTAAAATCCCACATATCTTTTGCTTGCCTCCCCTTCTCTCATATTATTTAAAATCCGCTGGTCTAACTCACTCCTCTGCTGGGCAGTCTGAATTCTCCCCAAGGTTCCTTCTCTCTAACCCCAGATAATCACAACTAGACTCAATGGCAACATCGTTGCTGTGTTAAACATCTTCAAATCCTCCTCATAAAACACCAATCTTGAATCATAACTCAGCAAATCTAGTAAAATATTCTGTTTCCTTGGCTTATACTCAATCTGCGAGTCATACTTAACCAAATCTAAGTGCCATCATGCCTGTCTATGATTCATCAGACATGAGGAATTATAATACTCTAAGGCTAAATGATCAGTCCAGAACACAACTAGATGCCTGGCATACAACAGGTGGTGTTGTCACTCACCTAATGCTGCTACTATCACCAAATGTTCCTTGATGTAGATTGGGTAGTTTGTCTCAGTGGGCACCATCTTCTGGCTGAAGTAACGGACAGGGTAATCAACCCCATCTTTATCCTCCTGCAATAACACCGCTCCAAGTGCAAATTTTGACGCATCAGTCTCCATTACAAATGGCCTGTTGGGGTCATGATGTGCCAGAAACTGGGACTGTCAGCAGACGCATCTTCACTCACTGGAAAGCCCTTTCCTCAGTCTTCCCCCAAACGAAGGGTAGATCCACAGTCAACCTTGTCAACGGCACAGCCCACTTGGCTAAATTCTTGGAGAACCTCCTTACAAAGTCCACTACTTCCAAAAAACTCTGCACCTTGGTCTGATACCTGGGGCCTTCCACTCCGTCACCGCTTGCAGTTTATCAGGGCATATCACTAACCCCCTGGAAAACCACATTCCCCAGGAAGGACATCAAGTCCTTATTAATCTCACACTTGGATAGCTTTAACTTCAAGCCTGCCTGACTTACCACCTCCAGCACACTCCTTACACCCTTCACATGGTCTTGCATTGACCTGAGAAAACCATAGTATTATCCATATAGGCAACGCAACACCACCAACAATCCCCCCAACACACAGCCAATCATGCGTTGGAAGACTGCAGGGAATTATGCAACCCAAATGGCATAACCCGATTTAAAAATTCCCCAAGTCGTACTTGAACACAGTATACTTCTGGTGCTCCAGTCGCACAGGAATCTGATTGAATGCGTCAACCAGATCCAATTTGGTGAACACCACATACCCCAAAATCATGGGTAAAATTTCTTCCATGAGTGGCATTGGATAAGAGTTAGGCTCTGTCACTGGATTGAGCTACTGGAAGTTCACACAAGGATGTAGCTACCCACTAATCTTTGGCTCAGCAGCACTGGTAAAACCACAGACGATTTGGACAGCACAATCAAACCCAAACCTAGCATCTTATGAACATACGCATCAAGAGTCTCCTGAGCCCAAGGACTCAACAGATAAAATTGGACATCCCCTTGGTAATTCAGATCCTTCTTGAACCAAAAACTAAATGTAAAGTCCCATGTAGGTGGAAATGGCCTCATCCTTGGGTTCAAACACTGATGAAAAATCCTGGTACTACTTTGTCAAACCTTTTAATGGCGCTTCTAAAGATATTCCCCCCATACGCTTCACTGGTGACTCCTGGGACTAGAACTCCCACTCCCACACATCTGAGCCCCCAGGTAATAATAACATTTTCCCCTTCATCACATCAAATTGCGGATGGAACTGGTGCCACCACCTCATCCCAACACCACTGAGTAAAGCAGATGTGCCACAGCATGGAATTCTTCTTTAAACTCATCTGGGCCTTGTCTCAACAGGATCCTAGCCTGCACCTTACAGAATGCAGTCCTCATGGTGTCATCCACCAACAACACAAATTTATCCTCCTGCAACAGAAATCCACATATTCTTGCTCACTCCTTATCCACACAATTCTTATCAGCCCCAATGTCCACCAGGGCCAGGACCTTTCCACACTTCTTTCAAGTACCTTACCACGCCTCTACTGGTAAAAATAAATATGAATAAAGCTAAGAAAGCGGTTTATTCTGGGACACCGGCTTCACTGGCTTCTTGCAAAAAATAATAAGGACCATCCTTCTTCTTTTTCTGGGCCTCAGGAACCTGAATGGGGGCCTCAGACATCGCTGCCTCTGGCAATTAGCCGCCTTCCTCAAGCTCCCCTGATTCTTTCCTTCCTCCTCCATGTACCTGAACCCTTTGGAGCTGTGCACTGGCTATGAACCTGCTCATCTCATTGCCTCCTGCCCATGAAAACAACCTGGGAACCGCACCAACTCCCAGAGAGCCTGGTTCAAGGCCACTTGCCACTACATCTGCAAGGCCAAGGCCACTTCTTCCTCCAACGTTGCTTCAGGTTGCACTGCTGCCTTTGCCAACAACAAATCAGCCTGAAAATTTTTAACATAGTATGCGAGGAAGCTGGGACTATGGCGCCTTGGCTGCTTTAACCAGTGCCTGAGACATCTGACCATATTACTCCACAGACTTCCTCCCCTGACTGCACTGCAGCAACACCGACCAAGTTGAATCTTGCACCTCATCTGGACATGTCGCTTGGTCAATCTAGTCCAAACTCTCCTCTTCTGAGCCTTAAAACCCCGCCTGCCTCCAGAAGTTCCTTTGCCCAGTTTGAAAGCTTCACTGGCAAGGTCACTAAAACTTGGCTCAACTGTAAGGCAAATGAATCCTCGCCCCTGATGCTTTTGTCAACCGCCCTTGGAAATGAACCCAGCCAAACGTTTAATAGACCAGCTCCAGCTCCTCTGAACTCAGCAATGATGTAATCTTTTCTCCAGTCTTACTTGTCCTACCACTTTACCACAAATCCAGGACACACACTTTAGCACCCAGTATACTTCACAAAGCAAAAACACTGCTGAAAATTTCACTATTGAAAGCGTTGCGGTATGGAAATACCACACAGGGAACACAACTGCTCCTGGTTCCTCTTTTGCTTTCACAACAATGACAGGAAAGTAAATGGGTACCATTTAATGTAAAGCCTGTCTCCTTCCAATGAGCCACAAATAAATTAGGAAGCAGGGCTTAAGTCAATGACCAAAGGTTGGACAAGGTTCCTGAGAACATTCTTCTAGTGTGTGCGCTACAGGCGCCATGGATGAATACCCCTTGGAGGACAGGTGCAAGTATGCTTACCCCAAGCAACATGACTCAACTTCAAGATAAGGTGTATAGGGAGGCAACGGCTTTCCTAAACTCTCTCTTAAAGTCCACCTCCTGTTTGTATAGGCCATACATGGCCGCTGTTAGACTAAATATATCAATATAAATCTCAGAAGACAATAATAAAAATAAATAATGCTCAAGATTGGCTTTATTTGATATATAATTGGCAAGTTGATAGAAAAAGAACTAAAACACCACCTCTTCTCAAGTCCCTTTCCCTTATAGCTCTCTGCAGAAAGCATAGAACAGGATCGTCTTTCATGCCTGACACTATGTCTTTTAGAAATATGCTGTAAACAAACTACCGTCTTTCTAAGCTGGTCTAAATTCCGTGGTAGCTGATCCACCACACCCAGGACCCAATCCAATTCTGATTCAAATCCAACTTTAACCTAGAATCTACCTACTTCAAAACCATATGGTTTGACCCCAGGCCTGATGAAAAGTTCTAACCACCATCCTGCCCCAGTCTCAGTTCCAACCTGGGGTCTAGCCAAGACTAATGCTCCATCAACCCCTCCTTCTTCCACACCAGCTTGTCCTGTCTTATCAAAGATCAGGGCAATGTGATGTTGAGGGAAAACCTCAACTGTCACAGGTGGTAAGCAGATGAGGAAGGGGTGCAATTCTTGGAGGATATGCTGTTACCCATCTCTTATCTACTACATGGCTTATTGCCCAAGGTGACGAGAGGGACAGCCCAAATTCTTTTACTTCTTGTTTAAAATGGGAATTTCTTCCAATATAGCCACAAGGGTTTTATCTAAGGCGTACACCTAAATTTAGTCTGGGCATACTTGACACTTACCCATCATTATTCTAGGTTATGTTAGGTCAGGGAGGGTGGCTAATTCTGTGCCTTTGGCCCTGGAAAACTCATTGTTTTTGCAATCTGTTCCCACAATTATATTATGGGACATGTCAGCAGTTGATTAAACCTAAGCTGATCCCAAGAGATATTCTATTATATAGAGTAATCTGAGTATATCTGTACATTTAAACAACTATAAAAATAGCTTTTGATTGGCTACTGATAGGAGGTAGGATAAACGATAGTAAAAGATATATTATATAATAATAAGGAAGCTTATAAACAATTTTTGAAAAATATCATTGTTTTTCAAGGCTCAGGATCACTCTAAATGATAAAAGGTATTATTCTTTAAGAGCTTGTACTATCTAATTGTGGCTTTATTTACATATAATTGTGTAGTGAATAATTGTATGGTACCCACTAGCACAAAAATAAATTTAAATTCTTAGATTTGCATTATAGGGTATAGCTAGATACTAAATCTTAAGATGGAAACTGTTCTAAGGAAAAAAAAGACACTCATAGACTTAATTGCTTTTTTCTAAAGGCCTTATGCTTTATAATCCTTATATAAAAAAAAAAAAGTCTTTTATTTGATCTTAGTATTGTAAGAAAAGAGACTAAGCTAAATGTGATTGATATGGTATATATTACTTGTAATGGATATGGATATATATACATGTAAATAGTTATAAAGTAGCATCAATTTAAAACCCTTAATTTTCTATCAATCTATCTATCTAAAGACTTATTTAAAAATAAAAAGAGTAATTTTTTAAAATTTTATTTAGTCAATATATAAAAATTTTTATCTTATTTTCTATAAAGAAAGTAGTGTAAAATGCCTTTTCATTGCATTCAGTCTAATTTTTCTAAAACAATACTACTATTAAACTGCAGTCAATGTAGCAGAAAGCATATTTGCAATTTTGGTAAGTAAATTGCATAAAAGGAATCCAATCAGAAATAGCTACATATTACATATGGAAGTCTCAAAGCCTAAAAAAGTTTTTAGTATTCCTACCAATACTGTTATAACTTCAGCAGATCTGCTAAGATATGCTGGGGGAATTTGCACAGGGTCAAGTCCACTGAGCAACAAGATAGATGATATGAAGATTGTCAGTCTACAGACACACACTCAAAATATATTATAATAAAATATAGAGCTATCTGCTCCAACCAACTCTTTATTTTCTATTACTTACAGCGACTCTTTGCTGTTCCACTATTTCACTACTACTCAAAACTAAATACCTTCTTCTTTCAATCGCTCATCTCGCTTATATACAGCAGCTTCAAATGATACCACTCTCATAGCTTATACTATTATGTTCCGCCAATTCTCATTAATTTTGGCTGTTATGCTTCAACTCTCTATCACCCTAATCTGAGGCAATCTAAATTACATTTTCAAATGTTGGCATCGCCTTATCACTTTATCTGAAGTCAATTCAGTAACCCTAATCCAAACCAAAAGTATCTTAACTTGAGGCACTCAAATAATCATAACTAATATCATGGTTGGCGGATTTTTATCAATCTGCTGTAGCTATTTCAGGCTTTTTGTTCAGTCATATTAGAATCTCAACACTACCTCCTCCTTGACTGGATGATAAGCTCCTATTGCTTATATGGTCAGATGAACTTTGTGTGCTCTCAGTTAATGATCTAACTACTTATGATGTCCTTGATGGTATAGGCGTCAACCACAGTTTTCTCTATAATTTTGAACGGACCAATCCAAGTACTGCCCAACTTGTGTTTCCACCCAAACCCATGTTGATCATGGAAGAAAACCATATCGCCCTCTTTGAAATGAGCCAACCCACTACGCTGTACCTAACTGCAGCCTGATTTATGATCTTCTTGGCTAAGCTGAAGGAATATTCTTCAGTTTGCAATCTGATTAATGTGTTTGCAAGGGCAGTCAAATATCAGTGGGGTTCCAATCCATTGGTGTCTTCTACACATGAATAAAGCAATGCTGGAAGAGCCAGGTGCCATCCATATATTAGTTGAAAGGGGCTCTTCCCTGTGGTGGAATGGTAGCTAATATTATAGGCAAACATGGCGGTGGAAAGGAGGGAACTCTGATTGGAAGGCCAATATGTTACTAATTTCTGTAATATGTTCAATAAGGTCCCACTAACATGTTCAACCATCCCATTGGACTCGGGATGGTCTGGGGTCATCATAACCCCACATATGCCCATCAGCTCATTTAAACTTAACAGTATGTGCGAGGTGAAATTGGTTCCATATTGGTGAGAATGAACTGGGGGCAGCCATGCCGCTGGATAATACATTCCATGACGAACTTGGCCACTGTGACTGCCCCCAAATCCCATATTGCCCATGCTTCAACCCACTTGTTCAAGTGGTCAATAGCCACCAGAATGTACTTGGACTGGTTAGCTTCTGTTGGTAGAGGGTCAACAACGTCCAGGAAAACTGTATGCCAAGCAAAATGTGGTTTTATTAACCAGTATGAAGTTTTACAGTGGAACAGCTTTTCCGCTTGGCACTAGTGGCAGCTGGAAATAGTTTTAAGCACGTCAAAGTTCATGCTCTCCCTTTAGTATTGTGGTCACAGCAGTTTCAGGGTTTTACATACTCCACCATGTCCAATGGCTTGGTGTGCACTCATAATAGTATTAGATCCGGTGGAAAGTCTGGGGATATTCATGGTAGTGTCCCCTATCTGCTTATAAAATTCCCCAATTTTTTCTGAAACGTATTGGCCCTGAGATCATCTAGTACCTTGATAATTTGAGGCAGCTCATCATCGTACTTTCTTCTGAGCATTTTGTTATACATTATGTCAATTAAATCTGCCGTAACTGCAATCATTGGCAATCTTTATAAGCAATTGGTGTTTTGGTGTTTTGCTCCAGGATGGTGGAGGATCCCAAAGTTGTAAGCCTGCAGCTTAAGAACCCATTGGGCTAGCTGCCCCTCAGGCTCTTTTAGATTCTGCAACCAGCGCAATAATGCATGAATTGTTACAATCTTAGACTTTACTCTGTGAAAATATACTCAAAATTGCTTATATGCAAGCAACACTAAGCACTCCTGCTTGGTTAAGGTGTAATTACGTTCATGGCAATTCAAGCTATGACTGCAGTATGCCACTGGGTGCTCCTCCCCTCTTCATCCTTCTGAGACAGGACTGACTCAATAGCAGAAAGGGACGAATTTGTCTGTACATTAACTTCTTCATTAAAATTGGGTTAGCGCAACACAGGTGCACTGATTAGTGCAGTTTGAAGTGTATCAAAGGTGCAATGGCACAGTTCTGTCCATTTGAATGTGGCATCCTTCTTTAATAGCTCAAACTGTGGACCTTTTTTTTAGTACTAGATCAAACAGTGGACCTTTAATGCAACTGGAATTCGGTATAAAGCGACAGTAGTAACCCATAATCCTTAAAATACCTTAATGTCCCGCTTACTAGCTGGTGTAGTCATTTTCTGAATAGCCTCCACCTTGGCTAGTTGGGATATCATCCCAGTCGCATCAACCAAAAAACTGAGGTACTCCAGCTGATCCTTGAAGAAGTGACATTTCCGGGGCTTGATCCTGATATTGGCCTCAGCCATCTGGTGGAATACCTCTTCCAAATGGGTGAGATGCTCAGAGAACGTGCAAGAGAAGATGTTGATATTGTTGAGGTACACGAGTATGCATGACAGCTTCAGGTCACCCATGATGGTATCCATTGCTCGTTGGAATGTAGCTGGAACGTTACACAATCCTTGTGGCATACAATTGGTTGGAAAATCCCTTTGGATGTGATTATGAAACATTTCTCTTGTTCCACTGTGGGCAACTCAATTTTCCAATAACTGGATATCAAATCCATTGACAAGAAATACTGAGCTTCACCTAACCAATCCAGCACATCATCTATCTGCGGCAAAGTGTATGAGTCTTTTTTAGTGATACTATTGAGCTTCCAGTAGTTGATTACTATGCATTTAGTGCCGTTTTTCTTTTTTACAATCAGAATAGGTGAAGCCCATGGATTCTTGGATGATTTTAGCATCCCCTTCTCCAGAAGCTTGTTGATTTCCTCAGTGATGACCTCATCAGCTGCCCCAATCAGCGGATTGGCCAAGACCAGATGAGGGGATGATCCCCAGTGTCCAGCTGATGAACCACCCCCCCAAGTGCACCCTAAATCATGATTGTTGACAGCAAAAATCTCCTTGTATATTTGAAATAAAGCTTCCACCTGATTCTTCTAGTCTTCCAATAACTCTATTAAATTCTTACGCGGTACAACCACTATTACACCAAGGTGTGGTTTGATGGGCGGACCAAATTCATCCAGAAAACTGAACTTATGAACCTGGAGGACCTCCTCTTCTGGGATCAGATGTAAAAATGACTCAATTTGATGTCAGCGGATGTGTATTAGTTCATTCTGCAGATTTGCTAACAATACCTTAATCTCTCCATGACCCTGAAGGATAATTCCTGGAGCCACATGGGCTTAAACTGCAACTGCTGATAAGGTCTAAGGATCTCCCCATAAAGACCAGATGGCACTTTTACCTCTAACTCAGTGTTTATAATTACTTGGTGGCCGGAGGGGATGGATATTATCCCATCAGCTCTAAGAGGCAGCCCTTGATGATCATATATCTGTAGGGGAGGGCCCAGGTCTTACTCTTCAGTCAACGGTAGTGAATCAGAATTACCCCATCACTGTAGGCAAGATTGATATGTCTCATGTGAACCAGATCCTTCAGCACTCTGCTGGAGTTAAAGTAAATTGGAATCTGCTGCCCCAAAATTCTGAAATTCCCTTCCGCCATATCAATGCCAGCTCCAGTGTCACATGAAAACAGTTCCAATTAACAGATCATAATTATTGTTTGGTAACACTGTTGCTGGGGCTACCATGACAATTGACCCAAAATGCAACGGAAGTGCTCTGTACGCTCCCTCAAAGACTGTGTTTTCCGCTCCAGCAGTTCCATAAACCTTACGATGGTTCACATCAGGGTTTAATGTTAGCTTTGTGGCCAGTTTGGTGAAAACTATGCTGACTGGAGCGCCCATATCTATGATAGCGCAAACCTGGGCTTTTGCTACAACAACGTCACAGTAGGTAAATTCAGTTTAAGAGGAATATTGACTGTTTACAAAGTGGACATTCAAGGGACATTACTTCTCAAGAAAGCTGGTAATCCCCTCACCAAATTGGGGTACTCTGACAATAGCATCTATCAGAAGAGCAACGTTTACCCCTACTAAGGAAGGGACATAAGCGGCGGAATCTAACTTGTCTGAGGAAGCTTGATAAAACATTTGGCAGGCGTACGGCTTTGGTTGCTCCCAAAATACTTCTTCTGCTACATACTGGGCTTGTGCCCGTGTCACTATGTTTACTCTTCCAACGGCTGATGGTATAAAATTTGATCGTCATACTGAGGGACATCAGCTTGAAATACTACAATTGGCTCAGGTGGGACGTCTGGGGTTGGAGTAGCAAAGGTAGAGAGTCCCATCTCAACTCCGCTCCATCTTTTCCCTGATAGTATTGGTCCTTCTGTACATAGTGGATGTGATGGCTGGGGCAACTTTGCGCAAGGTGACCAGAGTGGCCACACTCAACAATTTACCTTGTAGGATCCCTGTCTTTGGTTCTCATAAGAACATTCAAGCTGGTAACTTTGTTGACGTCCAGCATAATTCTGAACAGTTTGTTAGTTAGGCTGCTGCCAATTTTTATAAGCAGGACCAGAGTGGAAGTCAAACTGTTGGGGGTAACTTGGCCGAGGGTGGGGTGCATGATTATAATAAGGTAGGGGGTTACTAGTTGGGATTGGGGCAAAACGGAAGATTTCCTAAAACAAGATGGGCTGGCAAAAAAGGTAGCAGAAGGGTTCCTCTCCGTATTGAGTGGAGGGAAGTTGGCGGATGTATGGTGCAAGAACTGAACAATTTTAAGCAGGGGTACATTCTCATTTAATATTGGATTCATGACGTTGTACAGCTAATGGTATGGCTTCACAGTGGAGGCCATTGTAATGCACACATCAAGTTTTGGATAAAATTACTGCCCCAATTAACACGTGGGCTTCCACCATGAATCAATCAGCAAACATGGTGAGAGTCTCATTATGCTGAAACCCAATGGTCAAGAATTCAGCCTTCTGCTGGAACATCTTTGCAGTACCCCCAAACAACTGAAACACAGTATCCTTCACTTCTTGGTATGAAACGGAACTGTTTGGAAGATAACAGGTGACTTGGTCAGCACTTCCAACATCCAAGGTGGATATTAACAGTTTTTCTTTACACTGATCTGAAACTTCTTCTGTTACAAACTTAAATCACTTAAAGAACCCATGAATATTCTCATCACGACCAAATGGAGGCAGCTTATCACTATAAGACTCTTGCAAAAGCTTATCCTGCCTTTTGAGCACAGCTTCTAAGGCAAGCCTGAGTTCCAAATATTTAACTGGTAAAGTATGTCATAAAGATTCCTTGTATATGCAAACTGATACGCCATGGCCAACCACTGAAGATATAATTGTGTAATTTTATCAATGGGCCCCATGTAGTAAGCACCACTTTCAGAAAATCGACTATGGGCTCTGCTAGTTGGAAGGCCAACCAGTATGAAGACTAGTTGGCTCTTGCCATTTTTACCTTAGGCATGGGGCCAGCAGCACCAGCTGACCCCTTGGCATGTCACCTGCACCATTCAGGGGTCCCCCAGCCTAATGCCTAACCAACGAAATTAATATAAACTTATATATAAAAGGTAGATTAGGTAAAGGGAGATATTTATTGAAAGGGAAGCGCCAAATTTATACTATTTACAAAAGGGCTACTGCGCCCATTCTGACCTATCAGCTCTTCCTCTGGTCTTTCCAGCCAAACACTCATCTTAGCCTTCTGCTGCAATATTCTATTCCCTGGCGTTGACCCTCTCGCCCCATCCTTCCCAATGTCTGAATTATTTTCAGCTCATCCTCATCCTTAAGTCACTGGTGAGCCAAATAAAAGATTAATCTAAATAAACGTCAAATTTGGATTTGACCTTCAAGTTGATAATAATGCACTGGAAACAGCTTTGGTCACTTGCTTTGACTCGAAATATCTTGGCATCTTGCCAACATCTTGACTCTTCTCATCTCAGTCAATTGATTAGGAATCACCTTATTCAGGTGATAATTGATTATAATAAATGAGGCACCAGAAACAACCTCTGCCACCTCAAACTCAGAATTGTCAGATCCACTGACATCAAATAGTTAATTTAAGTGGATCATCCTCAGCTATTAGTCAACAGTGATCCTTATACCAATTTGGTCCAGCAATTGGCTCTGATCAATACTATCTTCCAAACTTAGTGGAATACTTGGATTTGGCTTGACCCAATTTAGGGAGCAACTTCCTAGCAATCACATCAAACTATACAAAATTTTAGTCAATAAGCCATTCCACCTGGGATTGGCCATATCATCTAAATATTGATTAATCATTGGAGGATTCCATCTGGTTGAAATTCTGACATTCCCCCACTTAACCATATAATAATCCTCCTGAATCCTGCCTTGGCATTGAGGTGCGTGTTCAGGGCTTGCCCTCCCTGCCACCAACAACCACAGGAACTGAACCACAGTGGCACATCCCTGCCACCTCCTCACTAACTTATCAGCTACTCTGGCACCAACCAGCAGAACCCCCTGTAGTGAGCACCACTGTTATAACTTTGGCAGATCCGTTAAGATATGCTGGGGGAATTTGCACAGGGTCAAGTCCACTGAGCAACAAGATAGATGATATGAAGATTGTCAGTCTACAGACACACACTCAAAATATATTATAACAAAATATAGAGCTATCTGCTCCAACCAACTCTTTACTTATTTTCTATTACTTACAGCGACTCTTTACTGTTCCACTATTTCTCTACTACTCAAAACTAGATACCTTCTTTTTTCAATCGCCCATCTCGCTTATATACAGCAGCTTCAAATGATACCACTCTCATAGCTTATACTATTATATTCCGCCAATTCTCACTAGGTTTGGCTGTTATTCTTCAACTCTCTATCACCCTAATCTGAGGCGATCTAAATTACATTTGTCAAACGTCAGCATCACCTTATTGCCTTATTTGAGGGAAATTCAATAATAACTAATCCAACCCGAAAATCGCCTTGACTCAGAGCACTCTTATAATTGTAACTAATATCATGGTAGGCAGATTCTTCCCAATCTGCTGTAGCTATTTCAGACTTATTGTCCAGTCATATCAGTATCTTGACAACCACATTTTAGGGAATCCAGCTATTAGTGTGCTCGCTGGTGCTAAACGCTGCTGGATCCCACATTTTTTTATTAATTTAAAGTTAAAAACATTAATAAAATAAAAAGTTGAGTAATTATGTTTTTATTAGTGCAAGTGTAGGAGAGAGAAAAAATGAAGCCTCGTGATATCTGACCACTCAGTATTTAAACTGTATTGATGGTTGTTGGAATTTAGGGTAGGATTAAGCTCACTGGTGTGTAAAGCCTAAAATCCAACAAATGAGGGGTTAAAACCACATAAAATAATAATTAAATAATCACTAAAAACTAAAAATTTATAAGTTTTATAGTTTATTTCAGTGCCACAGGGTAAGAGAAAAAATGAACCCTCTCAATATCTGACAAGTCATTATATAAACTGTATCAAGGGTCAAAGGGAATTCAATAATAAATTTGTAACAGCTTGTTACAGTCCAAATAAGGAAATATATGATTCAGCCTATCAAAGCTCAGAAAATTTGCTTCACTTTGGCTGATTGGTGGATGGAGATTTAATTTGATAATATGTACCCATGGGGTAATGACTTATTAAAATTTTAGCCAATCCCCATTAGCCAAAATTATTTCACCTTGGGGACCTCCGCCATGCCTATAAAAGGGGGTAGTCCCCACTTAGGTGTTTGAAGGGAATTGGACGTGACAGGGGGAGAAACCACTGATGAAATCCTCAGGTTCCCTTGAATGGTTGGGGCAATTTAATTGTCCCAACTCCATGGTAATTACCTGTTTAGTATTTTAACAGTGTTATCTCAATTTGCAGGGTTCCACTGAGAATCAGCCATTGTCCTTTGGCCAGTAAAATCATTTGTATCATTTAAATTAATCTTTTATATCTCCAAAAACTTGTAAATGTCTAATATTTTCCAACGTTGGCCATTTTTGACCCAAAACATTCTTTTCCTGGAGCTGTGAGGGCAAAGGTCTGACATCACCCCCTCAAGGTAGTTGAGGGAGAATAGGGATGTAAGAAACGGCCATGCACCTGATTTGTGGTGATAAAGGTAGCCAACGATTTTATAGTATACTTATCACCTCTCTTGTAGGTGACAGTGAAGAACCCTCTAAAACAAATCCAAGCTTGCTACTTTTGGGTGTGATGCGGTTATGGTAATATAGTACCAAGCCTGACACTTTAAAGGAATGTAGGGGAGCACAAAACTCATTGGCCGCTTGTCCCTCTTTAATCATCATTTTAGCTTAAATTTGTCATAACCTCAGAATGAAGCTGAATGATACGTTGAGCCAATCTTCTCATGGCTTTTTCAAGTTCCTCAACATTATTGGTGAAAACCTCTTTATCTAAAAGGGCTATTATCCCTGGTTCCCGCCCATACAGAACACGGAATGGAGACGTTTTCAGGATCCAGTGGTAACTAATCTGGTATGCCATAAGAGCAATGGGTAGGAATTGATCCCAGTGAAGTGGATCAGAGGAGGCCATTTCTACGCAGGATGGAAACCAAGGTTCCATTAGCTCTCTTCACAGTTCCATTGGTAGAGGGGCCATATGGGGCTGAGAAGAGTTGTTGTGTCCCCATAGATGTAGCCAGGATATTGATTACTCTGAAGTGATGTTCTTACCTTTATCACAGACTAGTACTTGGGGATAACCATGGCAAGTGAAAATATTTTGATGTAAAAATGCTGCGGTGGCCTTGGCCGCTTGGGCAGGGAGGGCCACGGCTTCAACCTACTTAGTAAAGTGGTCAATGCCTACTAGGATACATTTATTACTTCTGGTAGTCTGTAGGAGGGGACCTACTACATCTAGACTGATTGTGTGGTATGGTTGTTGAGGGGTATTGAGTTGATATTGGTATTTAGTCTTGAAAATGGATTGCTTCTTACATGTGAGGCAGGCATCCAAGACTTCAACAATAGATTCCATGATTCCTTCCCAATAGTACCGCTCCATAATCCACTCTTAGTTGTCTTCACTCCCCATGACCTAGGGTAGAGTGAGCCTCCATAACAACAGGTACACGTTATGAAGGCTGTAGATAAGGTAAACACTTTGCTCCCACCTGATTATACAACTTCCCGTTCTCCACTTTGGTGTTGCAGGAGTGACGGGCTAACATCTTCTGGACAGGTTCACCCTCATCCACCCAGTCATTGGGGGTAATTAAGAGATCATGTAACCTCTCCGCCTCACTATTATCCAAATGCAGAATAAGCAGAAGAGTTAACCCATCAAAATTCATGTGACAGGTTCCAGCGCGGTGTTTAATATCATGTCATAATGCTGGAGCTTTAAAGATCATCATGATAACCACCCAGTGGGATCCTTCATATTCTGTAACTATTTCAGGGAAGCATGGTCAGTAACTACAGTGAAATTAGTTCCATACAAGAAAGGACGGTAATGTTTTACAGCTAAAAAAGCAGCAAGGCACTCTTTCTCTGTGACGCTGTAGTTGCGTTCCGCCTTTGATAGCATCTTACTGAGAATAGGATACAGGATTATCTACACCATTTTCATCCAGTTGGGATAGGATGGCCCCAACGGCATAGTCTGAGGCATCAGTAAACAAGATAAAAGGTTCATTATAATCTGGGTGCTGTAGGATAGGACGTTGTTGTAACAGTTGCCTCAACGTTTAAAGGCAGCTGTTTGTTCTTTACCCTAATAAAAAAGTGTTTTTAATAAATAGTCAAATGAGAGGCTCACTGAGCTGAGAGAACTTGAGGATGAACTGATGGTAATACCCCATCATACCCAGAAATACCTGAATGTCCTGAAGGTTTTTAGGGGCAGTCATTTTAGAAATAGCTTCGACCTTATCTTGTAAAGGCTGGATCCCTTCTTGGGAGATAGCATGTCCAAGGAAATCTAGATTCTTTTGATAGAAGGAGCATTTTGACAGTTTTAACTTTATATTACAAGCCCTCAGACGTTGAAAGATTTCTTTTAAATGGGTGAGATGATCGGTGAACATTGCAGAAAAGACGGTGATGTCATCAATATAGACAATCACACATCTTAGCTTGAGGTCCCGCAGAATGTGATCCAAAGCACGCTGGAAGGAAGCTGGCGCATTGCATAGCCCTTGGGGTAATTGGGTAGGCTGAAATAAGCCTTCACTGCAACCAAGAGCGCATTTCTCCTGATATTTGAGAGAGAGGTCATTTGCCAATATCCGCTGGCCAAGTCCATGGCTTAGAAGTATCTTAAGATGGAGAGTTGTGCAAAGGCATCATCTATGTGGGTGATGGGATAGCTTTATTTTTAGTGAAATTATTTAGTTTATGGTTGTCCATCACTACACTATGACCTCCATTCTTCTTTTTGATCAACAAGAGAGGAGTCTCCCAAGAGCTTTTGTATGGTAATAATAACCCAGCGTCTAATAGCTGCTTGAGTTCAACCCTCATTTTCTGCTCTTTAACCTTGAACTTACAGTAAGGCTTAGATCGAATAGGTTGGGCATCACCAACATCAATGGAGTGGCCCAACCCCTTCATATGCCCATAATCCGTGTAAGTTTTGGAGAAAATATTACTATATGTATCCAGTAGAGAATGAACTTGTTTAAGCTCATATGGGGTTAGGTCATTTGAGATGTGGACGTTAGGTAAAGTACACACCATCTGGTCAGTGGGTGAACCCATATCCAGCATTGAACTAATAAAGTGGACACTATTAATCTCAGTGATGGGAATTAGAAGACCTTTCCCTATCTCTTGACGTTTTTTGACAATGATGGGTTTATTATTAAGGTTCCCCCATTATGATATTAATGGGTCGTTGATAGGCGGGTTCCAGTATACCAAGCAATACTCATGGTTTTAAAGAGCTTACTCTATCAATGCTTGTTATGTGTAGTAGACAGGCTCGGGGGATCTGTAGAGTAATATTGGTAGCAACCACCTGTTGTTCACCAGGCTTGATTAATGTTTCCTCTGAAGCATAAAAGGGAATGCCCTCTGAAGCGTCCACCAATTTGGGCAAATTTTTTGTATTGCATCCAGAGGTCGTGTAGAATAAAGGTAAAGCATAGGATGGGTATTCAACTAAGTACTTTTATTTGTTTACTGGGGTTCTTCATTGTTGAAGAGTAGAGGAACTTCATAACTGAGTAAAGAAAGATAACCCTGTGTCATGTTGATTATACTGTCATACTCAATCATAAACTATGTGCCAATAAGCATATCATAAGCGTTATTATCCAAGGCCACATCAAGAGCTGACAATATGAGCTTTCCAGTCCAAATAGGCAAGGAGGAATAGGCTCTAATAGCATGGGTGTGGTTGAGACCAGCTGTTCCAAACTCCTGCGTACATTTAAGATTGGGATCCAGCTTAATCTTCTTAATCAGCTTGGAAGAGAGAATGTTTACAGTAGATCCAGTATCCAAGATAACCATAACCTGGTTTTTTAATAACAACTTCTACCTTAATTATGGTTCCTCCAAAGTTAGGGGGAGAGCTAATACTTCCTCAAGATGGAGAGTAGAGGCCTGCTTTTTAGTAGTCTTGGGATAGTTATCTTTAATGGACTGTAGGTTGTGAACATGATGAATGGATCAGATCAGCGAAGCAATAACCTGGTCAGCATCGCTAGAGATATCAATAACCTCAGGGCGCCCCAGCACCTGATTAAGGTAGGTTTCTTAAGGGATCAGGGCTTTATCACTCCTTCAGGGTTCAGCCAATCCAGTATACCTACTTCAACAGTGGCTCCTAGAACATAATATCCAACGTCCTCATAACCCCATAAGACTCATCATCTGAAGGGTTGTCTACATACATCTGGTAAGTGCTAGAGGAGCAGTCGGAGGTGGAATCCATAACTTTAGTAGCTGGGGGCCCATCTGTAGCGATGATCCTTAGAGGAGCAGGCAGTTTAGCTTGAGTAGCCTTTTCGTTGAGCCCATGGTTGTTGGGAGCAACTGTCACTAAAAGGGAGTTGTTTGGATTTTCTCATAACTACAGGTTCTGGATTAGAGTTGGATGGAGGATATAGCATTGTAGAGATGGATTCTTTAACTAAGCCAGCTTTGAGTTAAACAGTGGCCGTGAGCCTTGGGGAAACAGGTGTTTAGATTTTGCAACCTGTTACTTAAACTCATTATTGGTGGGGGTGAATATCACCCAAGAAAAGGGTTTAGGCTTAGGAGCAGGCTTTTTAAACCACTTTAAGAGGTTTGTTAGATGTCACAAGCTGATCGTGGTGGCAAGGTGAGGGCCAGGAGTGTTGCACCATGGACGAGGATGTACTCTTATTCACTGGTTTGAGAACCTCAGGTTGGCTGGGAGAAGGAAGATCAAGTGTGAGTTGGACCGCCAGTTCTGGGCTCAGAATATTAATCTTCATAGGGGTCAACATAGCCTCTTCCTTTGAGGCTTCAGTTAAGCACTCCTCAATAGTTCAAACCTGGGGTTTCAGCAAAGCTTCGTTGTTTACTGCACAGGTATACATATCAGTAACATCTTACAAGGCCTCTTTTATGTCACGGACGTTTTTAAAAAGTTCACTTTAGGGAAATGATATGCCAAGCTATAGAAGGTTGGGAAGCTAACCTAGATAACATAGCTGTTATGACATCATCCAGGGTTAACATGCTAGATGCTGACAACCTCTGAGCAGCGAGATAGAATCGCTCAGCAAAGACAGTGATCTGTTCACCTTTATACATACTAAAGCACATAAAAGCCTGTTTTTATTTAGTTAGACTCTGTTTGGATCCAAATTCCGATATAAGAGCTTCTTTAACCTCATCCCAGGTGTGTAGTGTATCCATATAAAGGACCATCAGTTATTGGTCCAAGCGCCTTAAATGAGGAAATTTTTCTGACCTTCTGGTGGTCAGTCGCCCCTTCCATGGCTGCTTCATAAACGTACAAGAACAAAAGAATAATTTTCGCCAGGGGTGAACTTATCCTTTAAGGGACATTTGAATGGGCGTTGTTTGAGTTTTTTAAGTCTTGAAAAAGCGCTTGTTAGTTGTTGTCCAAGGGCAACTAGCTGGTGTTTAGCAACAGAGGGGAGGTTGAAAAGGGTTGTTCATCCCAACACCCTTATTTTTGATAATTTATTGTGGTGTACTACCCTCTGTAGTGAGCACCACTTGTTGGAATTTAGGGTAGGATTAAGCTCGCTGGTGCATAAAGCCTAAACTCCAACAAATGAGAGGTTAAACCACTTAAAATGTTATTATTATATAAGGACTAAAAGCTAATAATTTATAAGTTTAATAGTTTATTTCAATGTTGCGGGGGTAAGAGAAAAAATGAACCCTCTCAATATCTGACTGGTCAGTATTTAAACTGTATTAAGGGTCAAAGGGAATTCAATAATAGCTTTGGAACAGCTTGTTACAGTCCAAATAAGGAAATATATGATTCAGCTTATCAAAGCTCAGAAAACTCGCTTCATTTTGTCCTAACTGTGTATGGAGAGTTAATTTTTGATAATATGTACCCATGGGGTAATGACTTAATAATTTCAGCCAATACACGTTAGCCAAAATTATTTCACCTTGGGGGACCTCTGCAACATCTATAAAAGGGGTGGTCCCCACTTAGGTGTTTGAAGGGAATTGGACGTAGCAGGGGGAGAAACCTCTGATGAACTCCTCAGGTTCCCTTTCATGGTTAGGGAAATTCGGTTTGCCTGACCTTATGCTAATTGCCTGTTTAGTATTTGTAACAGTGTTACCCTGATTTGTGGGGTTCCATCGAGAATCAGCCAAGGTCCTTTGGCTAATAAAATCATTTTTATCATTTAAATTACCCTTATTATCATCAGAAACTTGTAAATGTCTGACATTTCCCCGTGTTGGCCCATTTTGACCCAAAACACTCTTTTCCTGTAGCTGTGAGGGCAAATGTCTGACAAGGGTTGAGGGAAATTCAATGATAAATTTGGATTAGCTTAGACTAGTCTGAAATAGGAAATATGGGAATGTAGCCTATCAAAGCCTGGAAAACTCACTTCACTTTGCTGAATGATGGATGAGGAATTATTTTTGGCCATGATGTACCCATGGGGTAACAATTTGATAAAACTAAGCTAATTTATATTTGATAAATTTATTGCACCTTGGGGGACCCCAGCCAAGCCTATAAAAAGGGGTGGTCCCCGCATATGTGCTAGAATGGACCTGGTAGTGGCTGGTGGAGTACCATCTGATGGATGCCCCAGGGTCCACCACATGGTTAGAGTAATCTGACTTATTGATCTTGTGTTTATTGCCCGTGAGGTATTCAAAATCATGTTACCCCAAATTGTGGGGTCCCACAGAGTATCAGCCAGGGTCTTTTGGCTGATATAATAATTAGTACAATTTAGATCCTTCATATTATTGAAAACTTGCAGATGTCTGACATTTCATGATTTCAGCTGATCTCGACCTAAAAGATTCTTGTTTTGAAGCTGGTAGGGCAAATGTCTGACACTATAAAAGGGGCTCACCCATCCCCATCTGCAGCGGGTAAGTTTCCTTCACCCCCTCTGGCTTTGGGGTGTACTTTGTTTATGCCACCAGTCAAAAAATGGTCAGATGATCCACACGTAGCCTCATCAATAGTTTTTCTCCTCACAAGATGAGACCATGGGAATGATCTCAGGTGCCAGACATGTACTCTTATAAATACAATGTTAGTATCAATGTACTGGATGGAGTATTTGGCCCCTCTCTTAATCAAAATATTACCAGCTCAGTCCAAATGGCCTGTATCCTCTCTGATTATGCTCCCCATAGATGATATAACAAAATTTGTCCCTTAGGATGAACTCTGGTAGCCTGATTTGTCTTTGACTCTCCCGTTGACTTTATGTGATAGTTGCTTTAATGTTGTTAAAGATTCCAACAGGGTCTTGTAAGTTTGTTAGATAACTCCTGCTGATAGTCCCAGGCGGCAGGTTCGTCTGGTCCACTTTTATGATTGTTCCAGGATGGATGGCAGAAATTCCTCTCTCCCATAAAGGACTTTGAAAGGGGACATCCCAATCACTTGGTGGTGGCTTAACTGGTAAGCCAACAACGCTGAAGGAAGCAACTGATCCTCTTTCTATGCTTACTTGAGGGCATTTTCTTTTTAAATCCCTCCCAAGGTTCCATTGACTCACTCAACGCTTCTATTCGAGAATGGAGTGTAGGAGGTAGTTGTAAGTCCCAGGGAACATCCTCTGGGTGTTGACCGGGCCATTTTCCCATTTCTGAGTAAGAAGGCACCAAAGAGGATGGCTGTACCCCTCATTACTCAGGGCGATCTCACTCACATAGTAGATGAGCGCTGGGTAACAGCTCTCTCACTTTGGATCCCATTTCCAGTACCCACACTAACCTTGGCAGAACTGTTATGAGGAATCAGTGAAATCTGCACCAAGATCTCCAAAATAAGATTGATTGTAACTAATTTGAGCAGCAATCAGCCCGATGCTCAGATTTTAAATGGTCAAAAAGGTATGAAGACTGATCTATCAGCCAGAATGCTTGATGGTTGCAATTCAATTAACATAACAATTGGAAAAATCTCTCCCCTCCCAAATCCATCAGTCATCACCCCCAATGGGCAGCTTCAGGCTGACAAATCAGGTGTTGTGCCTGATGAAATGCCATTGACTGAATGAATGGCCCAGCAACTGAGCATGGGC
The DNA here is from genome assembly GCA_022478985.1 of Massospora cicadina. Lineage (NCBI taxonomy): Eukaryota > Fungi > Entomophthoromycota > Entomophthoromycetes > Entomophthorales > Entomophthoraceae > Massospora > Massospora cicadina. Next base: position 48,672 of record JAKSZP010002677.1, read on the forward strand.
GGGTTGGGCGTCCCAAACCCATTACCAACTGAATGGGCCTACCCCTATGTGGGGTAGCCTTGAGAGATTCCCACCACTCATTGGGCTAAATGCTGTCGCGCCAACCGTCAGAAACATAGTTGAGCCTTGGTTCAGGCATTTGAGGTCAAACTGACAGTGACTCGGCCTGCCGCCAAATTTTGTGATGACAGTTCCCAAGGAACTAACCCGCCCATTCCCAAATAATTCGCCAGTTAGGTCAAATTTGAGGGACCCAATCCCAGCTTTGTTTTTCCCCAAATCAACTACTATTTAATCAGTCGCATTGTACTGAGAAAATTGTTGGGCAACATTTTTTCCTAAATTTCCATTAAAAAATTCTTCCTAAAAATTAGTTTTTACATGTTAAAAATTAAGCCGCCTTATACACTGACATTCTCGTACCCCTCAGGGTTAACGGCCATCTGCACCTGGTACTTTATTTTGTGCCTATATGAAATTCTGGCTCACCAGCAGATATTGGTGGAACTCTTTTCTGGTTCCATATTCATCATATCAGCAGCAGTGCCTCAGGCATACTGTTTTGCTGTTTGGATGCTCTGGCATCTAGGCTGGCAGGCCAGTCCAATTCTTACTTGCTGTCTGCCTGACATAATTGACCAACCATTTTTCTTAACCATTTCCGCCTTTATCACGTGTATAGGCGCACCAATGGTCCCTTCTTTCCAACTGAGCCAGGTTGTAAAGAAGATTATCTCTGACCACATCAGACCAGCCACAATTGAGCCTCCAAAACCATACCCCATAGTTGCCGCAGCTATTTGCTCATTGGTTTCCTCAGATCCTACCACCATCTCTTCAGTATCGCTGGATTCATCCACAACTACCAAAAAGGAATTACGCTTACTTCTTAGTACCCATGAAGATTAGTGTTGGCTCTCATCACGTCTCCTTTGAGGCCCTGGTGGACACTGGAGCTGCGGGAAATTTTATGAGTGTTGAATTGGTGCAACAATTAAAACTGGAAATGGATGCAGGCTCCACAGTGATGGTGGCCACATCTGCTTATCAGCCCTCATATGTCTTTCGCCAACTGGTACCTTTTTCAATCCACCGGTTCAGCTTCTGTGATCACTTTTTGGCTATGCTGGACTTGGTGTTTCCGGTGATCTTAGGGGTGGGGTGGTGGCATCAACAATATGTGAAGATTCATTTAGAGTCTAATACGTTGTCATTTACAAATGATCATTTGGAGGGAAAATTCCCTTTGATCAACACCCTCAAGAAGGTACAAGGTACTAGCTCTATCACTACCCTAGTCACTTCTGTGGGCATCCTGGCCAATTTTCCTGAAAACTTAATGCGCTATTGGTGATCTTTGATATGGAAAATGCGGATCATCTGCCTAAACACGCCAGGTAAAATTGTGGGTTTTGAACGACTATGGAGTTGGTGAACATCAACTGTCCACTGTATCCCCATACAACGGAAGAAGAAGTTGCACTCAATACCTGGTTGGATGATGTGTTGATTAAAGGTTGGCTGTTCAAGGAAACCTCACCCGTCGCCTCCCCCATCATCTTTGCCAAAAAAGCAGATGGTTCTCTCCGTCCCTGCGTGGATTATGGCCATTTGAATAAAATAACAGTTACTGATCCCTGCCCATTGCCTCTGGAGCAGACAATCAGTCAGGCAATTACCAAATCCCGTGTGTTCTCTAATCTGGATCTGGTGAACGCCTTCAACCAAATTTGGGTAATGGAAGGGCAGGAATGGTTAACAGCGATCTGTACAAAGCATGGCATTTTCCAATTTTGGGCAATGCCTTTCGGGCTGAAGAATGCTCCCACTATGTTTAATGGATGATCAACAATGTACTGGGTGACCTCTGGTTCACCTGTGCTGTTGCATACATTGATGATATTCTAGTTCACTCCCGAATCCCAAATAACACGCTATCAACTTGGAAGCGGTGGTGGTCGCCTTGCATAAGGCAGGGTTGTTCCTCAAACCGTCCAAGTGTGAGTTTTATAAGGAGGAGGTCACTTTCCTCGGGAACCTGATCCTTAAAGATGGTGTCACAATCCCTCCCATTAAGTTGGATGTTATCCGGGAGTGGCCAACTCCAACTACCCAGAAACAACTACAGAGTTTCTTGGGAACCATCATTTTCTTAAAAAGTTCTCCCCCGCACTCTCTCAGCTCGCCGCCCCACTCCTCCCACTCACAGGGAAAAACGTTCCTTTTTGTTGGACCCCCAAATGCCAGCAGGCATTTGAATTGATCAAGGAGATGTTCATGTCTCCTCCCATATTGAAACACGCCAATCCCACCAAGCCATATATTGTTGCATGCAATGCATCATCAGTAGCTGTCAGAGCAGTGTTGCTCCAGGAGCATGATGGTTTGGAACACCCAGTCGCCTACTTTTCCCAAAAGTTTACCTCTACAAAGCAGTCTTGGGCTATTTATGAAAAGGAGTTGGCAGCTGTTGCATGGGCCTTAACTCATTGGAGGTACCTGTTACAGGGTGCTTGACATGAATTAACGGTTTTCATGGATCACCAGGCCCTGTTGTACTTTTGTAAACCCCAAAAATTGGCACACCAGCATTAGCCCAAACCTATTGGGACCTGTGCAGTTTCAATTTCAAATATGAATTTGTAAAAGGGCACTAAATGTACTTCCCAATTTTCTCAGCTGCAGCCCCACCCATAGTTCCATGGATCTGGAGGAAGTGGACCTCGTTACTGTGATTCCTACCACCCAAATCTTGTCAATTGTTCCCCCTGTTGTTTCTTCCATCACTCTGGCCCCCAACGCTCCATTAGTTGCTCAGGTCTTAGCCAGTCAAATGGCCTGTCCTGAGGGTGCGGAGTTGATCATGGGATCCACCAACGGATGCCACAAATTCTTTGTTAAAGTGAGAATTTTACTTTATAAATAAAAGTAGTAAATAACGCTTTGTTAAAGTTTTTTATGTCTTTTACTGTTTAAGCAGGGCCAAACCAGAAAAGGTCCTTTTCTCAATACTAGTATTTCCTATTTAAACTAGTTCAAATTTCGAGACTATGGGTATCTGAGGCAAAAGTATATAAAGCTGAGTCACCTAAATTAGGAAATATAGGCTTTTGGCCTATCAGATTGAAAATATATATTTTGAGGCAAAACTGACCCATTTGGTAATGATTTGATGAATTGTATCCAATCACCAGCAAGTAAAATTTCTCACCTCAGCGGTGGTCAGATTTGTGTGGTAAGGATTGGTTCATTTGCACCCTATCATCATCAAGTAAAATCTTCTCACCTTGGTGGTGGTCAGACTCAGGTGGTAATGATTGGTTAAGTTTCAACCTATCATCTTCAAGTAATATCTTCTCACCTTGGAGGTGATCAAATCCGTGTGGTAACAAACACCCTGAATTCAGCTGATAAGTCAGAGTAATCCTATTATTAGTTATTACCTTGTTAAGCCAATTTTGGTTATAAACCATATTTTTCTGATAGTTAGAATTCCACCGAGAATCCGCCAAGGTCTTTTCGCCATGGGTACTCATATCATTGATAACCTCAATATTATTTGAAGATTGGGTAGGTGATGGGCCATTAATGGTAGCAGATTTGGGGGCACTCATACCTCTAACATTCTTTTTCTTAAGTCAAGATGGAGATTGTCTGACATTGATCAAGCAGTTATCTCACCAGAAGCATAAACACTCCCTATATTCACTGAAGGAGGGTCTTATTTATTTTAGATCTCGCGTTTGGGTTCCCCCCTCTTTCCAAAATGAGGTATTTCGCGCCCATCATGACCCCCCATGGTCAATCACCCTGGTTCTAAGAAATACATCAATTTGATCAAATGGACCTACATTTGGGCAGGTTTAACAAAAGAAGTTCTGGCCTGGATCGCTGATTGTGTTACTTGTGCCAGGGCCAAGTCAGATTGCTCTGGCAAAAATGGCATCCTGCACCCCTTACAGCAGGCAGAGGGTCCATGGACATCAGTGTCCATGGATTTTATTGTCAAGCTCCCCTGCTCTAACGGGTTCACAGTGGTGATGGTAGTGGTGGATCACTTTATGAAATTTTCCCTTTTTATCCCCTGAACTTCCACGATTACATCTGAAGAAACTGCCCACCTCTTCATATACCATGTGTTTTTGATGTTTGGTCTCCCCCAGGAGATCATCCGTGACCATGGTTCCCAGTTCACTGCGCAGTTTTGGAGTGAACTCCTATCAATCCTGAAAATATCCCCCTGTCGCTCCACAGCATATCATCCTCAGTCTGATGGCCAGACCAAGTGGGTCAATCAAGTTCTTGAACAGTACCTGCATTGCTATGCTACAGCTGCACAGGATACTTGGGCTGATGATCTCCCCCTCTCCCAGTTTGCATACAATAATGGAACCCACACGTCCATGGGGTTTTCCCCTTACATAGCAACGTTAGGTTATAATCCTTCATTTTCGGTCAGACCATGCTTGCAGCCAGAGGTTCAAGATGCTGTTAACCATGCTGCTCATATTAGATTGACTCAAGGCTTAGTGCAGGAACACCTCACCCAAGCTATATATGACTACAAGTGGTTTGTGGATCAGAAGCATCTTCCAGGTCATGAGTTTACAAAGGGCTCTTATGTTATGCTTGACACCTGTCACTTAAAAATCCAGGCCCCTTCCCAAAAATTCGCCAGCAAATGTTCAGGACTCCGTTTGGTGGAGGAGGTATTGGGTAATGGGGCGTTCCAATTGAAGCTCCCCATGCATTGGAAGCAGCATCCCGTTTTCCATGTTTACCAGCTGTCACCCTTCAAGGGTGCAATTCTCACGGAACTGGAACTGATTATTGTCAATAATGAAGAGGAGGCTAGTTTAGAAGCTATCCTGGCATCCCGGAAATCCCAACGTTCTGTACAATATCTCATGGCCTGGAAAGGGTATCCTGCCTATGAAAACAGTTGGGTCAAGGCGCGCAATTGTGCGAATTGCATGGACCTGGTTGATGCATTCCATTTATCCCACCCCAAAGCTCCCCGTCCCCCCCAAAATGTTGCAACTATTATGGCAATCAAATTACCCAAGGCGCACAAGAATGTGGCTCTCGTGCAGTTCCCTGGTGGTGGGGTCCTTCCCTTGAGAAAAGGAAAGGGTAATGTAAGTCCCAGGGAACGTCCTCTGGGTGTTGACCGGGCCATTTTCCCATTTCTGAGTAATAAGGCACCAAAGAGGATGGCTGTACCCCTCGTTACTCAGGACGATCTTGCTCACATAGTAGATGAGCGCTGGGTAACAGCTCTCCCACTTTGGATCCCATTTCCAGTACCTACACTTACCTTGGCAGAACTGTTATGAGGAATCAGTAAAATCTGCACTGATATCGCCAAAATAAAATCAATCATAACCAATTTGAGTGGAATCAGCCTGATGCTCAGATTTTAAATGGTCAAAAAGGTATGAAGACTGATCTATTGGCTGGAATGCCTGATGGTTGTGATTTGGTTAACATGACGATTGGAAAAATCTCTCCCCTCCCAAATCTGTCAGGCATCACCCCCAATGGGCAGCTTCCTGCTGACAAATAGGGTGTTGCGCCTGATGCAATCCCATTGACTGAACAAATGGCCCAGTGACTGAGCATGGGTGGGTTGGGCATCCTGAACCCGTTCCCAACCAAATGGGCCCACCCCTATGTGGAGTGGCCTTGGGGGATTCCCACCACTCATTGGGCTAAACGCCGTTTGCACCAACCGTCAGAAACGTAGTTGAGCCTTGGTTCAGGCGTTTGAGGTCAAACTGACAGTGACTCGGCCCACCGCCAAATTTTGTGATGACAGTTCCCAAGGAACTAACCCACCCATTCCTGAATAATTCGCTGGTTAGGTCAAATTTTAGGGACCTGATCCTGGCTTTGTTTTTCCCCAAATTGACTACTATTTAATCAGTCGCATTGCACTGAGAAAATTGTTGGTCAATTTTTCTTTCCTAAATTTCCATTAAAATTTTTTCCCAAAAATTAGTTTTTACATGTTAGAAATTAAGCCGCCTTATACACTGACATTCTCGTACCCCTCAGGGTTAACGGCCATGTGCATCTGGTACTTTATTTTGTGCCTATATAAAATTCTGGCTCACCGGCAGATATTGGTGGAACTCTTTTCTGGTTCCATATTCATCGTATCAGCAGCAGTGCCTCAGGCATTCTGGTTTGCTGTTTGGATGCTCTGGCATCTAGGCTGGCAGGCCAGTTCAATTCTTACTTGCTGTCCACCTGACAGTAGTGAACTGCTGCTTCACTCCTACTAGGTCCATTAACTTTCTCACCACTTCTGAGATGAAGTTCTTCTTGGTGTATGAAAGTAAAACTTGAAGGCATCCTTGCCTTGAGATGACTTGATTGTAAAGGAAGCAAATGGTAGAGCTCATGGTATATGTCTTGACGCAAAGGCCTTGTACCACTTGTTGAAGTGGTTGATCACTTCTAAATTAAACTTTGATATGCTGGGAGAAGTTGGTATAGGTCACACTCATCAATTGATACATTGCTGAAGGGCATTGTAGGGGGGATTGGAATAGACTCAAACAGCTTATCTATTGTGTGGAGACTTGCACAAGGTATGCACAACTCCAAAGCATGGTGCAATTCTTCAGATATACAATCCAGTAAAAATCTCTTTCAGGTATGCCAGCATTCTTTAAAATCTTCCATGGCCCATGCGTTTATGGGCTGCCAAGATTCTGGCTCAAATTAACAATTTGAGTAAGTTTGAAGATGATATTTGAACTTAACCTTCATGTTTGGTCAAACTATTGTTGGGGATAATTCCTGATTATATTTATTGAAGCTCCCAATAATGGGGTCAAAACCTGATTTGTGTGACTGATTAATGATCAACAGAAACCTCTTAATATTGGAGTCTAACCCTGATCTATGGGATCAAATACTGTTTGCGAAATTAACTAGAATTTCATGGAATTTTAATTGCAAATTAGTATAGATCTCAACATGGAAGCTCTTAGAGACTTTTCCTTGAGAATACTCCCTGATTTACTATATAATTTTTGTTTATGAAAATAAAGATTATGTTTTTATGGAAAAATTCTGGCTTGTCACTATTTTATTTGTGAAGAAATATTTGATACTCCACATAATGAGCTTTCTCCCTTGAGTAAAGAATTTTATAAAAAAGCAGCCTTTAAAGTATCCATCGCCTGGGGCTTTAGTTGCCCCTAGACTTCATAAAGGGACGTTTGAATTAGACCCCTTTGTCTCAATAAAACTGGTGCTCCTGTCAGGTCCACCCTGAGTCCCAGCGAAATTATAATTACAATGAACTAAAACAATTCAGAATCAGACACCTCTTCAGATTGTGATGCCTCTTGTTTCATCAATAGGGCAATAAAATGCATGTAAGAAAAATGGCCCTGACTTGCAACCTTCTATTACCCAAATCTATGGAGGCAAACCTCCCCATCTCTTCCTTGTAGCAATATCAAATACAAATATTAGACTTTGCTGAAGTTCTTCAGCTCCTCGTTTATAGGGCCTTTGTCCCTGGAGGTTAAGCAAATAGAAGAAATGCCCTCCCAGTACTGGCATCTATGATGGGTTTAACTTAAATCTCCTCACTAGATGGATATCATGTCAGGGCAGGATGTTTGGAGCGCTATTTGTGCCAATTCAGTCATCACGCCCTTTACCATCTATTACAAGTAGCAAGGTTCCATCATCAGGAACTACTTAAGCATTTACAGTTACTGGGGTTTTTGCATTTACAAATCCTTCTTTTTACCAGTCTTCATCTCTCTTAATCAGTAATAATTGAAGTGCCATATTGGTAAATTGGTAATTGATCAATGATATGCAGGTTGTGTTAACATGCTTTGATGAGGGAATTATGATATTCATATGTCTGGGGCTCTCCCATCATTTTACTCAATTAGAAGTTGTCATACATAACCAGAACGGAGATTGTACCACAGGAGTATAAACCAAAATAATAACTTTATGTCCTCCATATATGAACGCCTCCACTTATCAAAGAATTAATTATGATATTTGGGATACTCAGGATAATATTTGTTCCTCTGAGCCACTTGGAATGCTGGATGATGCTTGTCTTCCTGGAATTCCTGGCAAATCCAGAGTCTCTGGCTGCGATGGACTTCCTGGCCAACATGGATCCCCTGGACCCCATGACTCACCAGGATCCTTGATCCTCCCTGACCTAGTACCAATCTGAAATCACTGATGATTGACTCCAGTTGTTAATCTGTCAAATCCAAAATCTCAATGTCCAACTAGTATGCGTAGCTCAGGTAGTGCAACTTGCTAAGGATGGATTTTCTCTCCTCCTGAAGTTTCTTTGAACGCTCATCATGGACGAAAAAACCTTGGCTACTCTACCCACTATATTACAAAGCTTGGAACAGTGAATGCTTGCCACAGAGCAACATCAACTTAAACTTTGAGACTTAAAATGCCAGTTTAAATAATGAAATCAAGCAGTTGACCCAACTCTGTGCCACAAAAATGGCCCTTCAGGACGTCCAAAAGTGAGTTGATATATTCATTAAAGATATAAATGACCTGTGGAGTCAAGCGGATGCTACCCATACCCACAGATACTCTTGAGATACTGTTGCCTCTTTAGGTAAAGGAACCACCAGTGTCAGTTCATGTCATTTGGCAATTAACCCCTCCAAGCAACATATTTAAACCATCCTTCAAGAAGTACGTCCATGGGGAACCAAGAATTTTCTCCTACTTGTAGTGTTATAAAAGTGCAATGGAAGAATCTTTAATGATAAACTGCTTTAACACCTGAAAAATTGCCTTAACCGCATAGCCCAGGATATAATGGTACCCTATTTGAGGAAATGTCATACCTGGAAAAATGCCAAGGCTGCTCTGCTTTATGAGTTCAGGAGTGAATTATCACTATCCAACAAGAAGAAGACATTTATGGGAATCAGCCTTAACTGGGGAGAATTCATCAATAAGTTTGCTCAAATATTTTATCTCAAAACACAGACTTTGGTCGCAGGGAATCATCTTATGTTTTATGATGCTATCACTACCTCTTTATCAGCGTTCAAAATATGCCAAACATCCTACTCTACCTTAAAGTGGTAAAACCCAACCTTAAGACTCTTCTGTATATCAAAGACATCAATGAGATTCCTTCAAACTGCTTAGATCTACTGGGCCACCCTGTCCTAACAATAAGCCTTAGCCTCAAATGTTAGTGGTAATGCCCCCAACTCACCTACATTCAAGTTATTTTGTAATTATTGCAAGAAAAATAACTACTCTATAAATTACTGCCACAAAATTCCTCATGACAAGGCAGAAAAAATTCAGCCAGCGCTGGGCAAGAGGCTCCCTCTACTGACGACACACAATGTCTTAACCTTTTAGTTCTATGCCCAGTACATCAAGTTGTTTTTTACTAGCTGCTACTGCTGAAATTAAAGTACTTTTTACTATTGAAAATAAGGACCTTCAGCTTTATTATTTTTATATTGATCAATTACCCATTCAAATTCTCTCCATCAGCTCCTCTAGTGAGAGCCAAGCATTAATCAACAACGCTTATAATCACATTAGAAAACCCTGAGCATGGAGAGGCAAAATCATCCACTAGCCTTTTTACAGTCAATTAACAAATTTTTATTCGTTTTAACTCACAATTTTGATCTTTGGTAATATGAGTGGAAGTGGTGTCCATAAGGTTAAAGTCCTGGCTGTAGTTGATACCAGCTATTTGATTACAATATATCCTCCCAACTTATATAAAAAATGGCCCAGATTCGATCTATAAAGCTGAATATGGGACAGCGGGATGTCTACTAAGGCAATTGGAGTTTATTCTGCCTTAACCCTCTAATTTGAAAAACTCTTGATTACCGCCCCCATTATCACATTATAAAACAACTATGAATTGTTAATTTTAGTACAGCTAAAGTGGGAGTTAAATACATAAATTAATCACAAAGAAAAATAATTTTTATACACTTGGGATATCAGCTACCACCAATATTTGATCTCCTAATCAAAAATAAGGGGCCCTGAAAAAACATACTTGACTCATTGAGTATCTTAACTCTAATTGCAAAGTAGAGAATCAAAACTAAGGATGTAAAACTGAGTTACCCCTGAGGATGTGGATGTCAAGGACGGGATACCTCTGAGTGTCCACATTCCTTTAATACCACATGGTTCTCAAGTTATTGTGAAATCTGAAATTAAGATTTGATTTCCTTATATCAGGTTTTAGAATTATATGTACACCCTAACTCTTCTATCAAAGAGGCGTTAACCTGTCCTGAAATATTAGATCCCACCAAAGGAAATTCTATCTCCATTTTATTAGGTAGTATAATGAATCAGACCTACAAGTTTCTCAAAATTAGCATATTGCCTATGTAAAACTCTGTCCTATTGAAGTAACTACGGATGTAAGAAACTTTGGTTATCTATAAGATTTAAAATTTGATCCACTACCCACAATCACTTTGGTTAAAGCTAAGATTGGGTGCAGCCTCACTCACATTGAATTTCAGAATGTAGAAGCCCTCCTTGAAGAGTATGACAATAACTTTTAATTGGGACCAGGTAACTATGGGAAGGTGTCAGGAGTAATTCACCAAGTTGAATCCAATGATCACCCCCATTTAAATATTGAGCTTACTGAAAATCTAAAGTTGATCAAGCTTAAGTCGCCCTGGAACTAAAACAACTACCTGTAGCTGGATTATTTGTACCATCAAAAAAACCCTTGAACTTCTCCACTTTTGTTAAAATTGTAAAAAAGATGGCAGGCATTGAGTTGTTATGGATTATCACTGACTAAATTCCATTACATGAAAGGATAGCTATCCTTCACCTCGTATAGATGACTCCTTATGCTTATTATTGGGATCAAAGTATTTTTTAGCAATGGACATCGCTAGTAAGTATTGGCAGATTGACTTATCCCCTGATGACTGCTAAAAATGCACCCGCATCTCTTGCGACTAATTTTTGAGCCTTCTTAGATGCCAAAGGGGTTATGCAACACCCCTGCCACCTTCCAAAGAACAATGGACGTTTTATTAAGAGATTTTAAAAGCTCTTGTATGCTAGTCTACCTTGACAATATAACCATTTTCTTGCAAACTTTTACCAATCACCTGGCACACCTAAGGGAGGTTTTCAGAGATTATGCCAAGCTTATCTAAAGTTTGAGCCTTCCAAATGTACCTTTTTTCAAAGCAAATTGTAGTTTTGGGCCATAAGGTAAGTAAGGACGGAATATCCCTGATGGATGACAAAGTTTCAGGCATTTCAAGATACCCCCTAAATCCCTATGCAATGTACAAGTCTTTTAGAGATGGTTGAGTATTATTGCCAATTTATTCAACACTTTGATGACACCTCTGAGACTTTAGAATATTTGTTGAACAAAGGAATACCCTTCCAGTGGAAAGAGGAGCAACAACAGGCCGTTGTGCTATTATAGCAACTCTCTTTCACTCTTCTGTACTTTTGTATCCTGAGTTTGACAGACCAATTTTACTTTCACTGATGCTAGTGTTATATTTATAGGAGGTATATCATCGCATCATGGCGAAACTAGGTATATCATTACATCTTTTGTTTAAAAACCTTAGTAAATGCTGAACGCAACTATAGTGTTACAGAGCAAGAGTGTCTGGTGGTACTAGTGGCTATTAATCATATATGACTTTTTTATATATAAATCGTTTTAACATAATTACCACCCATGCTTTGATGCAATAACTTCAACAGATGAAGGATCCTATGGAAGATCGGCCAATGGGCTTTGAAACTCAAAACTAAGATTTTTCCATTATTCATCATCTAGGGCTGTTACATCAAAATGCAGATTGTTTTCCAAGTTACCCATATTAACTTAAACTGATTTGAGGATGATCTATTTTATGGTCTTTTAACCCAACCTCATTTATGGAAAAATGAACTCCCAGCTATTTAAAAAGGATTGCAAAAATGTCAGCAAATATCCAGGATAAATACAGTAACCTATACAAACTCATGTCATAAAATGGTTACCCTACATTAAACCTTTATCTTGCACAGATGTTATACTAGAAGAACATCTGCAAGTTGGCTGCAAAAGAATTTGGAAAGCTCACCAGTGGCTCAAGACCTAGTGTTACTGGGAAAGGATGCTCTTCACAATTCAAAATGCATTAGAGTCCTGTCTGGTGTGTAAAAGTTTGGGTGGGCTTACTCTCTGACTATAACATACAGTGGTTCCACCATACAGCCCTTTATATACTATAAGTATTAATGTTGTAGGTCCAGAGGAGTGAATAGCATAGAGGGATGGTTCCTGCTCCACTCTGGGATGGGTTTTGATTGAAACAGGTTTGAAATCAGCACAGACTAAAAAACCTGGCATGGTATATCTGCACAATGTCAACTCTTCTTGTTTACTTTTAATGTTGTAGATCTACTCTCTCAAGAATCTAATGTCCTTTGGTTACTCATTCTGTATGTTGATCATTTAATCAAGTGGATTGAAGCTAAATACCTACCCTCCATCTTGGAAAAAGCTACCTCCACATTCCTTTATAATCAAATTATCACCCAACATAGGTTCCCTACCATATTTCTCTATAATAATGGGTAGAAATTTTTTATCATTGATGGTGAATAAGTTACCTAATTAATGGTTTACTCAGTGCTTTCCACTCCTTACCATCCTGCAACCAATGGAATGGTAGAGCATGTAAATGGTAAATTAACCTCAACCCTCTAGAAAATGGCCTTTACTGACCCTCTACATTGGACGCAATAACTACCTAGTGCAAATCTTGTCTATCAAATAAGTTATCATTAAATAATTATGTTGTCTCCCTTCCAAGCTTTGTATGTAAGGATTCTTCAACTGCCCTTTAAAGAGCAAGCCATAAAAGAACAAGCTTCCCATGAAACCTCCAAAGTTATTTAGAGAAATATTACTAATGAGATTATCTGACTTCAGGCCTTGAATTTCAAAAAATTGTCTGCTACCACTACCAGAAAAACTAATTGTTTAAACAGTAAACTTGCTTCTTTGCATACCTTCAAGCTTGGTGATTCCTTCCTTTTCTATAATCATCAACCTGGTGGACGCGATAACAAATTAGAGACTAATTGGTCAGGACCCTATGAGGCTATCTAAAAATAAGGAAATAACACTCTATTGTGGAGGCCTCTCAGTGGACTGTGATAAATTGAGTACACAGTCAAATTCACCACTTCGTTCTCCTATTCTAAGACCTAAAAAGTGCATCGTCAGAATTATGGCTAAAAATAAAGATTTAGTAAATCTGAAGATGGGATTTAAATCCAATAATCAGGGCTGGTCAAAACTATTGTCAGGGGATAATCCTCAATGAATTTTAATAAAGCCTCCCAATAATGGGGGACAAACCTGATATATGTAATTACTACTGATCAACAGAAGCCTACCAATTCTAGGGTACAAACCTGTTCTATGCGATTAATTACTGTTTGACAGAAGTAACCAGATGTCACAGAATCCCTGATTGCAAATTAGTATAGATCTCAGCTTGGAAGCACTTAAGAATTTTCCTCAATAATAATTTCCTACTCTTCTATATAAATTCTGTTTATGATAAAATAGATAACATTCTTTTTGCATAAATTTTAACTTGTCGCTAATTTACTAGTGAAGAAATATCTGGATATGCCACTCAAAGAGATTTTTCTCTTGAGCGAAGGCTTTAATAAAAAGTAAACCCTATCAAGTATCCATTACATGAGGTAATGGTTGCTTGGACTTCAAAAAAAGATAGTTGTACTAAACCCTATCATCCTGACATGGTACTCCATCATTAAGATCATAAATTCACTAGGATGAATATAGGAATATCATCTGTTCTAATCTTCTTCTATAGATTTCATTGGCACACCAGGTGTCTTCAAAACATCTCCTCAGGATGCTCTTAACTTCCTATGCTTTATTCTACTAGGATTTTCTGATAGTTCAATTAAGTTGTAAAATAGATTGCTCTATGGTGCTTACAAGTGGAACACCAGTAAGTGCAATAGGTTATCAGAATTTAGGTGTTTTTCTCTTACTCAATGAATGAGTTTGTAATCATAGCTTTGGATGAGTATGGCCCAGAGGGCAAGGCGTCCGTCAGTATCATTCATGCTCCTCAATTAGAAGAGGGATGCGCGATCTGTTACTGCCTTAAAATGTACACCATACAATTAAGATATGAAGTGTTTGACCACTCTGATCACCACCAAGCACTCTCACTCAATGACTGTGCAATCCTTCTCTGCTTTTCTGAACACCTTGGAATAGTATTTGAATTGTGTCCACCCTATCTTCGTCCAGTTGTGCCAAAATCACGCTTAGTCCTACATCACTGGCATTTAATAGAGGTAGAACAATTTTGGTGAAGTCTGGATAGGCCAAGATTGGCACCTCTACCAATATTACATTTTACTCCGCAAAGACCTGCTCCTGTTCCAGGCCCCACCCAAACTTCAATTCCTTGGTGAGCAGGTATGTAAGGGGAGATTCCAAGTCTGCAAAATGATCAGATGAACTGCTAGTAATATCCCACCATTCCAAGGAACACTAGGGTATCTTTCATATTTCTTGGTGGCTCCATATCCATGATAGCTTTCACCTTCCCATCTTGAAGTGCAAAATCCACTAGGGCTGATCTCTGTCACAATCAGAAAATCCCCAGTTTCTGAACGCCATAAATAGATAAATCTTTGGTGCACTGACAAGCAACCAAAGTAGCATAACTGAGCAGGGAGAGGTTTGGGGCACTGACAGCGCCAAACATTGACTACTACAAGTTGGTTATGCAAAATCCTCTAATGGTGGTTGGTCTGACCCAACCCCATGAAAGCTCCTTGAAACAGATACCAAAAAGACCAACAGGTATGCGAGGTATGCTAACCCCAAAGTGACCTTTGTTTTATATTCTGGATAATAAAAAGGCCCACTGACCAGAGCTCATCTGGGGAGCAACCAACGATGCTCCCCAGGAAGGGAAAGCTAGGGTAAACTATTCCAAAGTGAAATTCAGAATGGGCAGGCGTGCCTTATAAAGGCCGCCCCTTGGAGGCCTCACCTGAGTCATTGATTAGGCTTGCATAAGCCTAATCTACAAAACAGGTGAGGCACAACCCAACCTAAAAAAACTGAGCTAAAACATTTTTTAATAATTTGACTCAGATTTGGAAATCTTAATATGAGTTAGAATGTAACAATTGAGACAAACTTGATTGTTACAATCTCATGCCCAAGGAACTTTAACTGTCTCTTGAGAAAGGTACACTTGCTCCATTTCAGCTTCATATTGTGTTCTTGCGGCCATATAAAGACCTCTTATAGGTGCTGTAAATGCTTTTGAAAGTTCAACTGATAACAAAAAATGTCATCAAGATGTATTACATTATGGATAACTTGATATCGCTAAAAATGTGATTCACCACGTGCTAGAATGTAGCAGGTGCGTTGCAGAGCCCCTAAAGCATCCTTGTGGGCCCAAACAACCCCTGGCTACTAATCATGGCGCATTTCTCCTTATCTTCTGGTAAGAGCTCCATCTTCCAGTAGCCGCTAGCCAGATCCATCACAAAAAGTACTTTGAACCATCCACACATTTTATAGTGTGTTGAAGCATAGGAGCAGGTATAAGTCCTTATTAGTTATCTCATTCTAATGGCGTTAGTTCATGACTACTCTATGGGTTCCATCCTTTTTGCGTACAAGAAACAAAGGAGATAAACAGGGACTCCAAAGCGGTCTAATTAGCCCTGCTTTTGCTAGATGGTACAGCTTTTGAGTGATGATGGCGTCCTCTGCTTTTGAGTGACAGTAGGGTTTGCATTTAAATGCTATAGCAGAACCAGTATCCATCTTGTAAACCTCGCTCTTACAGAGGCTATAGTCGTTGTATCTGGTACTGAAGATGTCTCTGAGCTCGTCCAACATATCATCAAGCTTTTTGTGCTATTTAGGGATCAATCCTCAAATCTGAGCTCATTGAAATCCACTACTGCATGTACAGATTCAATATCCTGAAAACTGGTTAATTGACCTGTGCAACAACCTGTCCTTTTTTGACGCTGATAAGTTGATTGATATTTCCCAAAACTATGCTCAACTCTCCAGAGTAATTTGGCTTATAGAACTCTGGTATTACTCTGGGATTTTGTTTGCATATTCTATCATGGCTGTATACTTCCAAGATGGTATCTGTTGGAATCTTCACACTATTTGACATGTTTATCCAGCGTTGATCTCCTGGTTGAATCTCTATAGTCTCATTAGTGCTCAGCAGAAGCCCTCTTCCATGTTAATGGTAGGCGGTAACTGCTTCAAACCCTTCTCAGTCATAATGTAGTGGTTGGGGTAGAAAAATTTTCCATTTCTACCAAGCGTGTCCTTTGTTTCCGCAGTTTAAAATCTTCTTCCTTAAATACCAGTGGAAGTTAGTCACTCAAGATGCTCACATTCCTGGATGTGAAATCAATTATCTTTTAAACTTTAAGATAAACTGTGTCCTGATCAAGAAGTCATGGTAGTCGTTGTCTAAACCACTGCTGGTGCCATTAGGACCATGCACCCAAAGCATAAGGGTAGCGCTGATTAGGCTCTTAAGGCGGTGGTAACGTCTGGTCCTGCAGTGAATTACTTCACGTTTTAAATTGATATTGGACATGAACTTCAGCTTCCTCAAGAGCTTAGATGATATTATGTTAACTGTATTTCCAGTGTTCAGTACTTCCAAGAAGCGCACCTTCTGGATGATCACTTCCTTTTTGTCATGCTCTTTCTGAAAGGGTTTCCAGTAGTCAATACACCTGTAGTGGATTCTTCAATCTTGTTAAGAGCAGCAGTGTTTATTGTATCTTTAACAGTATCCTCACCATCCAGAACCAAGTTCTTGAAGGTAGCCATAACTAGCTGCTCTCTTTTCTCAACTGAAATAATGATCTGGGTAGGGTGATTTGCTTGCGCCAGGTAGGTATTGCTTGATATAGATCCATCAGTGCCATGGACTCTTAATCTAACAGTCACATCCACCATTCTAAGTGACCCTAAAACGTGGTATTCTGCACTAGCTAAATCATCATCTTCATGATCATCTTCAACCTCAGTGTGGATATCCACCCAGTTTTCAGCGTTGAGGGTATCCTCTTTAGGTGGTGCTTCCTTTTTTTCTGCAGCAAGTAATAGATAAGGTCAATAAAAGTGCCCAGGTTGATGGCACTTATTACAGGCTAACTCTTGACAAGGCAAGTGCTCAGGTGGTTTGGAACTCTTATCATTTGGTTTGTTACCCTTATCATTAATGACATAGATGGCTTTGCTAACTCAAGTGTGTTGTTCTCATGTCCTTCTATTCAGTTTTATATATCACTTGTATGTCAAGTAAAGCTTCCTTGAGAATTTTAGGAGCTTCACGCTCTTAACCGCTAGAGTCATATGCATCTTTAAGATGGGATGCATCTCAATGAGCTCTTAAGAACTGTTTTCATGGTAGGTAAATCCATGATTCCTTTAGTTCACAATTGTTGGTATCGCCACCCTGGGTTCTTCTCACTTAACTCTGGGGATTTTGAACTTGGGGCGTCAAAAGGGGTAATGTGTTGCACAGATCTGAAACTAACCAGCTAGGCTTAAAATTCCTAAGAGAGCTGTAAACTTAACACTTGCACGCCAACTGTGCATCTTCTTTATGAATAATACTGTGTACGTTGGAATCTTCTCTTGACCCAACAGCTTTTATCTCAACCTCTTTCCTTGAAAACCTAAACTTACAAGGAGTCCTTCTCAAAACGAGTTTCTTTTTAAAACAGGTTAATCTCAGACTGGTTACTGGTGATTACTTCAGATAAAGGACAAACTTAAGTTTCTGTGAAATAGACTGTTTATTAGAGATAAAAACCTAGTATTTTATTACTAAATACTAAAGAATCAGGATGTAAGATAAATTGAGTGGATAATTGAATAGTGGATTGGGAAGATATTGTATCTTCTTTAGGAACCCTGGAACAATCTCTTCTTCCATTGATTTCTCTCTTGGGCATCCATTTTCTCAAGTTCCTAAATTTATGAACTGCGGCAGTGTGTGGAGCCTTTCATATCAGGATTGTTGGTTCCATGGCTCCTGTGCGCTTCAGTGGAGTTTAAATTTTCATTACCATCGGTAGACTTAAAATCCTGTTTGCTTGATGGCACTGTTTTTCTTTTATTTTGATTGTTTTCCTTTTCAGTGCACTGTTCAGCACCTAAATTGTTTTGTTCCTTCTTGATGTTACTCAAATGATTTTGTCATTTTTGGAGCTAAATTCATCTTAGTTTAATAATTCTTGCACTTCAATCAGTATTTACTCAATTCTACCAGAGGTTGTGGATTTACCAACTTTTTCACTGCGCTAAATCTGTGACAGTTGGGTCTTGAGATAGTAGCATGAGGCAAAGTTTGCAACTAACTCATTGTTGCCCGTTGTTATCAGAAGAAACTCTTGCTTCATATTTTGGACGTTTGGTTAACTACTGAACTCAGAAAGTAGTGTACTCTTAACTTCAGTCTAAGATAGTCCAAGTCATAGCTCACATTAAATATCTCCTGAGCCTTGCAGCTCATACATCTTTGCATGTGGTGAGCCTTTTGCAATTGCTAGTGCCATATATGCTGTTTTCATACATCTGGAGGAAACCAGCAAACTGTTCCTTCTCCAGGTGTATACATGGTCTTAGAGTAGGGTATAAAGTTAGGATATTCTTCAACAGGTCAACGTTCATGGTTGGTTTTGTGGCAGTTCTGACTGGTTGTAGGACATTCTATTAAGCGACCCATATAGATGCCTCCAATTGGGTTATTAGTTGAGTAGAGGTAGGTTCAGGTACAGGACAAATTTGTATCTTCAATTTTTCTAAACTTTTGTCCATAATAAACAGCATATTGTTGTGTTGTTCCAAGCATTCATCATGTCCACTCAAAGCGCTGATAGTTTTGCTGTTATCTTTTTTAGAAAATGTTATTCTCTCCTTGATATTTTTAAGTGTAGATTCTAGTTTTATAATAGGTTATGGTCCTCTTACAATAGGTAGAGAGGCGATTTGTGCTCTTCTGGAAGTCTCCTTTATGCACTCAAGATTGTTGCTTAGATCATGCACTTCTAATTCAAGGGTACAAAGTCTTTAAGAAATTATATCCTCAACCTCACCAGGAGCTTATAGGAATTCTCTTTGAATGCTTCCAAATCTGCTTTATCATCAAACTGCATATGAGAACTCTCATGATCCTCACTAGGGCCTGATGATGCCACCACTGTAGTGAGCACCACAGTCAGCTTGCCAACCTCAGCTTGCTTAACATATGATGACAACTTGCTTCTCAGAGAGTCTACTCTGTGCAGATTAGGCACTAAAAGACCTTTGCTTAGATCACAATTATCTTAATAAAGCAAATTCTCCTCTGATGCTACCTATTGTAGCGTCAATCTCTTGAGTAAACTGTTTAACTCATAATGAATCTCTTGGTGACACTCTTTGACATGTTCATTATGTGTTAGCCTTCAGGACTCGATGAAAGCCAATCCAATCTATCCCTTAGCAGCTCAGCTGCAATGTGGCTGCAATGTAGTGTGTCCTGTTCAATCAGAGCAGATCTCAGACTGGTTACTGTACTATGCTCTTTGTCTAATCCCATATTGGCTTCTGGTAAAATAGTTCACTTATATTATTAAAATTAAGTATATAAAAAACTGAGATTCTAGGGGAGGATACCCCAGTGGTAGAATAGGGACCTCTACCGCTGCCTCCCCAAGTTTGATCCTGGTAGTGAACTTTGGTTAGGGGACAATTATGACTGTGTTGGCATTGCGCACCAATGCCCTGAACTGAGATAGTGAATAGCAAAGGCGGTCCATGGAGTTTCTGGCCTATCATACACCGCACATGGAGGCTTTCCAGGTTTTATCTTCCTTTCTCATTTTCTTCACTTCGCCTCATTGGTGCAGTATTGTCCCCAGGTTGGCCCACCTTGAATAAAATAAAAAAACTGAGATTCTATAGAAAGGTTCTTTACTAATTAAAAAGTGAAGTATTTTAATCTTCAAGTGAAGATCAAGATAGAAAATGAATAAAATTGTGAAAATAAACTGAGAATATGGGTGTCAATATAGAGATTTTCATGATCCTCTAGTTAGATGGCATCTAACTACTGTTTTCATGGCTTCACAGTATTTTAACCAAACCTTTTATGCATAAACTCCTTCTTATGGCAATTACCCCTGAACCTAAGTATCCAGGGCCCTTTTTATCTGTTCCCACTCCTGGGTTACAGGCAGTTACATCTCCTTCTAATATAATTTTATTGCCAAATCTGATGATATACTGGCTGACTTCAGGTTTAGTGATGGCACTCCTACAATGCACCTAACATCATATTTTAAATTGATTCTCATTATTAGTTGATTTCTAGATTTAGTACTATTTACCCTTATGCCTCAATTGTTCCAATTGAGTAATTTAGTTAAGTTACTATCTCACCATCAGTGAATTGCAAATTATTTTAGCACCACCCCAAAGGTATAAAATAAGTTCATTTTTATACTGATCTTGGGAGATGTTATCATCTTTATTAAATAAAGCTGCTGAAGCATCAGGACGAAAATTATTTTGCAAGATGGTACTCTGATCTTGAGGTAAATTGTTTAGTCTACCTGAATCTATGATAGGGGCTTGTTCATCCCCATCTGCAGCAGGTAAGTTGCCTGCAATTCTGCCAGTTTGGGGTGAACTTTACTTATTCCACCAGTCAAGGAATGATCCGCTGATCTACTCACGGCCTCTTCTATGACATTAGGTTTTCTAGTAGTTCTACTATGGTAACTTTAAGGCTTAGATGAATAATATATCAGTTTATAAGTCTATTAATATGTCATAGTTACCTTACCCTACTTTCTTATTATAGCTTACTTAATATATATAGATTAAAATCTTTTACTGATTTTAGACAAAATTTTTATAATAATATTTTAGATAGTTATAATTTTTGAGACTGATCTTCCTCTAAAAAGATGCTATTGAGCAAACGAAAGGGGTAAGGAGATAAAAATATAGAAAAATAGGATAGTGTTTACATGAAAATTACTAAATGCACTAGCTCATAGTGAATATATAATGTGACACTACCACTTACTACATTAGACTGACAATTGTATAGCTTCATATATGGTCACTTGTCCTATAGCTTTCATATACAAAAAAGAAAAATGGGTAGAGCTTTCAAAGTTCTTGACCTACTATAATGCTATTCACTCTTTGCTATGAACATATCATACAATTATAGTGTTATCCGCATCTGCTTATCTTCATTTTTTAGCTTTATGTTAAGCTATAGTAATTGCTTGATTAATTAGCCACTCTTTTTCTTATATCGAATAAAATATGAGTTTAACCTAGACTTCTACATTTTTATACGCTTTGCCTTGCATTAAAATGGATGAAGAATGCCATTTTTTGTTATTTTTATCGAAAAGGCAAGCAATTTATATACTTGTCAGCTATCAAATCGATTTTTAGTTGAAATCGTGGAGATAGTTATTCCAGTAGTTTATTTAAAATATATAAAGCAGTTTGGGATTTAAAAATTAAAATTGTAAGGATATGTTAAAGGGCTTGAAGAAAAGTTAACGATAACTTTTTAATTAAAACGCAGTTCATTTGAAATTTAATATGCACAATAAATTAGCTTCAACTAAGAAAAAAGAGTACATGTGGCCATTTGGGGATTTATTGTATATGAAAAAAGTGATATTCATTTTTAATAAAAATAATCCAAGTTTAGAGATATAACTTTTAAGGCTGGCTATGATTTTTGCATAACTTAGGCTCGTGAAAAGAGTAAATTCGTTTAAAGATTCATACTAAAAATAGAGTAAATTTTAAGCATACTTTCATGGCCTGTTACGGCGCGCCACGACAGTCAAAATAGCCACGATGAGAAGGACAGGTCCGGAACTGGCAGCCACCCTATTTACCCAACGTTGAGAAGCAAGCTTCTGCTTCATACGCTTCAAAAGGAAGATGGCGAGGTTACTCTATGACTGGATCGGATCTGAGAAATCGGCTCTTTAGATGAACTACACATAGTAGATTCTAGAGAAATCAGAAACGGAGTGCAGAGGCAACAAACCTGGCTGAGAAACTTGGTCATGATTATATGGTTCTTCAAAATCGCTTGATGTAAGTGAGCATGGATACGAAAGGTCGGTTAGAGTTGAATCTGACAATGCTATGGAGACAGTCGAGTCCGCGTAATAGTCGACTAATTTCATAGAGCGCTCTTTGAAGGGCAATTGAGCCACCTTGCAGTTAATCTTTCCAAAGATCTTTGGGATGAAATTAGATGCCACTAAGAGTCAGTTGAGTATGTAAACACATTAGCTTACTAAATGTAACCAATGATTTGGGTATCCATCCTTGCGGATCTCCGTGTAAATAAGAAACCAATCTACATTTCTTAGGGTTGCCTAAAACTGGACGCAGCCAACAACCACCTAAATACACCTCCATCCGAGTAGCGTCGTTAGATACGTCGATTCCCTTCAATGGATGCTGTACACTTTTAAAAACAGTCATGATGGAGCCGTCGTCCAGTTTTTTAGAGCTTCGAAGCAAACAAACATCTCGCGCCGAAGTTGGCCAAAAGGAGGCAGTACATAAATAGTGTATATCGGTATTTGCATCAAGAATTTCCAACCTCTCCAGTTTTTTAAAATATTTCTTTGCAATAAAACTCCCATTAACTTCAAATAATTCTGCCATGCAATCAAAAACTGACGCTGGCGCATTATCGAAGATGCATTCTAACCTATAGCGGTGGCTTGCGTGCCGATCTCTATAGATTGCAGAGGCAATTGGTCCAGACGTGTCAGCAATGAGCTCCCAGCAGATGTCGGCATCTTCAATGTCACCACAGCCAATAGTGTCAATTTCCTCAAAAAGGTCGTCACATGTTTTAGTATAGCGATGCACAAATGTTTTTTTGGTTTCTTGAAAATCAGGTGCCTGATGAGCTTCCAAGTGCACGTCATCCGCAAACAGTAAATTAGGTTGTAGTTGTGTATTTTGATTTTCTAAAGATGTATTATCATACCCATTTTTAACAAGTTGTCGAGAATTTTTCGGAACTAAGGCTGACCAACTTTTCATTACCATTTTGCAGCCTTAATATGGTAGGAAACAACAGTAAAAATATAAATTGGAGCAAAATGTAGTGAAGCCTATCGAGATTCCAGAATGATAAAACTATTAAAACGGAAGGTTAGATCAAAAGGACAAAAAACAAATTTAACGAGTAGCGGCTGGAAACTAAGTTTACCATAGTTAAGCGAAAAAGATCGGAAGAGGGCCCGCTATAATACAAAAGACTGCAAAATTAGATTTTTCTTCTCGCTGTGTCAATAGTTTGAATTCAGTTATTTGTTCCTCGACGTCATTTTCTTGAGACATGGCTATTAAGTACAAATTCATAAACTGCATTGTTTCAATAAGTAAGTTTTAATGAGCATAAATAGTACAATGATAAACATCCAAAAAAGTAAAAAATATTTTTAGAACATGAAAACCATCTTTGTGAAGGCCAAAACAAAAATTACAAAACGAATTCATATAAATAAGCGCAATCACTAAAAAAGGTTAAAAAGTACATCTACATTTTATGGCACAAATAGAAATATTTAAGAAAACTTTTTACATAGTGTCAACCGTATGATGCGAGGTATACAAAATATGCTTAAAGCTACACTAAAGATTACATTTAGGCTTTCTTATGTACTGTTATAAGTTCAATAATTTGCTGTCCTTTTACCTAAGGCTAGCTATAATTTTACAAGTTGTAGAATGTAGCCATTAATCAAATCAATTTTGAGCATTTTATCCGCTCTTTGAAGCCCGGCTTGATAAAATTGGCCAGCTTACTAAATTCAGAAAAGTTTTGTAGATCAAACTACAAATTATGATTTACTCGCAGGTAGTCACCTAAAGTTCGAATTTATATATTACATCTATTCATAAAAGATATTTGGTATAATTTTTAATTTTTCTCATTAACCTTAATATAGTATACTATTTCAAAGAGAATGCCTCGATTTATTATATAAAAAATTAGCTTTTTATTGCTCTTTTATCATATTTCAAATACAGGTATACTTGTTTGTTTAGAAATAATCAAGTGCCCGTTTAAATTAAAGAGTAAAGTACTATACAAAGACAAATATAGTAGAGCTCACTTTAGGTGTAAGCCACGCTTGCATTGATGCAGCAAAAACCTCTCTTTTTGACCCCAACTATCCCCAAACCCAACGGCGCATCAAGTCATTTACTTGTGTGCTGGCTCTCATCACTTTTGCTGAGCATCAACTTGCTCAATACGTTGAGGCAATGGATACCACCAGCCTCATTAATGAAGAAAACCACAACTATACCCCCTCATGCCCCATGTCACTGATGCCCCTACCCTTATGTTGTCCACCATGGTCCGCCAGCTAAAGCGGGCACCAGATAAAAGTTTCCCCAAAGCTTCCTTGCCATCTGATATGGCTTGCTAGGCTGATAACCTAGGGCTATATTAGGATTTTTTAATTTATGATAATCCTTTTGTTTGGCCCATTTACAAATAAAGATGCGTGGTGGCTCCCCCTTTTGGGTTGGGCACCACTAGTGCTAAAAAAGACAAATATAGTAGAGTACTAAAAAAGAAATATACTAAAATTATTTACTATATATGAATATACATTTTTATTTATAAAATAAATATACCATTTTTCATTTAATTTCAATATTTTACACTTCAATTTCAATATTTTATATTTGAAATTCAATGTTTTACAAATCAATTTCAGCATGATTTATAAAAAAATTGGGAAAAAAGAACCTCCTTTAAAAAAAGCTCTAAAAAGTTGGGACCATCTAGTACTAAAAAAAGCTCTAAAAAGTATGAAATAATCAAGAAATTAAACCTACTTAATAAAACCCTTTTTGAAGTTGGTGCCATATTTTAAACTGAATTATAGAATTTTGCTAATAAATACAAATTATATCTTATGTCTGGATTGGGTTCAAGTGTAAACTATAAGCAACTTAGAATAAATAGTACTGAGTATATAAATTATAAATAACCATTAGATCTGTTAAAATATGGTGCCAACTTCAAAAAGGGTTTTATTGAGTAGGCTTAATTTCTCAATTATTTCATACTTTTTAGAGCTTTTTTTAAAGGAGATTCTTTTTTCCTAAAATTTTTTTTGAGAGGCTTCTTTTTTTCCCAAAAAAAAACTTTACCCCCCAGCTCTTTTCCCCTCAAAAAATTAGTGCATTTCTAAAGTGGATCTTTTTCCTACTTTTATTAAATATTACTATCTCTATATATTATTTTTGACCCCTTACTATTTCTCTATAAAATTAAAACTTATTGTATATCTATTATATATAGTAGCTTATAAACAAATATACTAACAATTCATTTTATTTAATTTAGTTGATTTTATTGGTCAAATTATACTAAATTTATTGATCACCATCTACAATACTTTATTTTATTAAATTTAGATTATTTTATTAGTCAACGTATGCCAAATTTACTGATCGCCATCTACAGTAATTCATTTTATTAGTCAATCTATGTAAATTTATTGATCGCTATCTAAAATAATTCATTTTTCTTAAATTTAGATGAGTTTATTGGTCAACTTATGCAAAAACGATAGCCATCTATAATGATTTAAGCTCGTCCCGCTATGAGCTCATACTGAATTTTGAACATACCCCCAGCCATAGGACATATCAAAAGTGCTTCGAAGCTAATAGCTTCACCGATTCCGGGAAAAGTTTACCCGGAGTTGTATTAGTCCCACAAGTATCCATCGCTTCCGAGCCCATTTTGATAAATTTACTAGTTTAATGGGCAGGTACTTAACCAATATTTACAAAAGTAAAATGGGACCTAAGTTGGTGCATTCTCGATTTTTGGAGAAGATAATCATCCAAATCGGTCTTGTATTTTCAGAGTTATGCGCGAACAAACATAGAAAAAAAGAAAAAACATACATACAGGTCGAATTGATAACCTTCTTTTTCAAAGTCGGTTAAAAAAGCAATATGCTAAAAACCCACTTTTTTTTAGTACTAGATGGTCTAAAAACCCACTTTGACCTCCTGTTATATCAAGACAGGCTCACACCTATCCTGACATATCAGAGGGGGAAGATGGTTTTAGAGGGGGGTTTCTCCAATTGGATCCCAGCAGCTATATATTATACTAGTATCCAGATGTCCGTGTTTCTCTACAGTATTTATAGTTTATCAGATAATTCATATTGATAAACTACTAAACCACTTAACTAAACCATTGAATATAATAAATCAACCAATCACCAACTACTTTGTAAATCTAAACTATCGAAATCAAAAACAAAAACCACCAACCACTTGCCAATAACTAAAACCATTGAACATACCAAATCAACCAATCACCACCGCTTAAAACATAGCTAAACTTATTTAAACAACCAAAACCACCAACAACTTACCAAAACCAATTAACTTATCGAATCAACCAATTACTAAATGCTTACTAAAACTATCAAGCTTATTAATCAACCCAAAAACCACCAACCGCTTGGCAAACCCATTTACACTATTGAATCAACCTATCAAACTCCTCAGCCTGTAACAATATACCAATTAATATTAAAAAATGATTTAGAGCTTTTACCTTATGGTAAAAAGCTTAAGTGCATGATATATATCTTTCACCCACCAGGTAAGTGTACCATTATTATAGGTAATGACTAACTGATTATTCACACTGTGCCAATGTTGTGCCTTTCTAGAAAGTAAAATACATTATCATGCTCTTAAGATTTTGAATTTGGTAAAGGATACTTTATCTTTTTCAGATATTATGAGGGTGTGTTAAGTAATAAAGTAACTAATAAATAATATCGATCAGTTAATTTAATTGGCCAATCTATAATAAAATTACTGATCACCATCTACAATAATTCATTTTAAATCTATTAAATCTAGTCGATTTTATTGGTCAACCTATGCAAAAACAGTCCACACCTATAATCATTTAAGCTCATCAGGTATGATCTCATACTTTGAACTTACCCCCCAGCCATAAGACATATATCATGTCAAAATATATAGTACTTTCACTTCTTATATATATAACTTTTTTATTTTATTATAAAAATATATATAAATTTTAGCTTTCTGCACCCCTTCTCCATATAAACTTTAACTATGCCAAAGCTCACACTCCTCTATATATGCAATATATTTAAAAAGGGATACAAAGTTTTCTCTTCACATATTAATATTTAGATATCACCTATATTTTAGATCATATGACTATTTAATTATTTAAGTCCATATAATTTTAATTAATTTAGTATAGCTTTTATATCAGTAGATAGCTAGCAATAAGTTTAGGAAATAATTGAACTTATCGACTTATTATAGAACTACCAAACTGCATAGCAAAACCATTTGATCTATTAGATCAACCAGAAAACCACTTAGCCAAAAAAATGAATATAACAAATCAATCACCAACCACTGGATCAAAACTATCTCAAACCATTGAATCAACTGAAATGCACTAACCACTTGACTATAACCAATTGATTCCATCGAATCAACTAAAACCCACCACCACATGACTAAAACCAATTAAATTTATCGAATCAACCAATGTTTAACCAATTATCTATCCAAGTTCCAATGCATCAACTGAACAGCAGCTGATCCACTATCCAGAACTGATACAGAATTGATATAAAGCTACAATTTAACAAATCATTTTATTTAAACTGATCCGAAATCTGAAGTGCGAAGCTTTTTCTTAGTATCATCTGATCCGCAATCTGAAGTCTGATGCAAAAATAATAGAAAAATCAGGTCCAGACAATCATAGCATTAATAAGTTAAGACACTTTCTTTTATATAATGATGATAGACTAGCTGCAAACCCATTATACGCCTGGGCAGCAAGCATTTTAATTGATAGTGCTTTGATTAGCAGTTTAGTTTTATTTGATTGATTCAATTTTTCCAATAATTTATCAAGCAGTTTGGGGGTTATTAGAGTAATTTGATAGGCTCAATGGTTTCAGGTATGCAGAGGTGGTTTGGTGAATTTAAAAGGTTCATTGGCTTTGACCAATTAGTTGGTGGTTATTTAGTTGATTTTTTAAAATTCAATGATTTTATTAGCAGATGGTGATTTGGTTAATTTTGTAGGTTGAAAAGTTTTAGCTAAGTGGTTGGTGATACCAATGTCTGAGACACTACCCAATGCATAAAAATATAAAGATAGATCAATAGAATTTTTATTAGTGATAGCCAACAACAAGTTTATGAAGTAATTAAATCTTGGAGTCAGTCAGATAAGTCCTATACTGATAACTAATCTTTATAGCATTTCAAATACCTTACACAGATGAGTTTTAGAATCAATCAGTGGCTCTTATTATAATGACATATGGACACCTAGCATATTATATAAAAGAGTATATTATATTTAACTGATATGAGTTGATCTTAGGATAAATATAACATACTAGTTTGAGATAGAAAGTGAAAGTATATAAATGGAGGACAAAACCCAAGTACTGGTAGTAAACCTTTACTGAACATGATCTGATATGCCATGATTATATGATCTAATTTCAATGATTTTCTTGGCTGGACTGAGGCATGGTGAATGACTTTATAATTATTGCAATCCACTTAGCACAGAATTATTAGGTTTATGCCATATCCATATTTGAAGAAACATTGTGAGGCAATGGTAGGACAATTTTCTCACTATACTAGCATCTCCTATAAGTACTATATGGTAAGTATAAATTTGGTTTAAATCAAAATAAAAGTCTAAATTTATGACAATCCAGCAAATATTAAATTTTATCTATATAGTTTCACCAAAGGTAAACATTAGAGATGTATCTAAGAGATACAATTACTTATTTAGAAATAAGCAAATATATTTAATCATGTTAATATAGATAGCTAATTAACTTTTCTTATCCATAACAATAACATTAGTTAACACAATTCAATTTGAACAGCAAAATTTGTTAATCACACAGAAAAGATGGCCAATTTTAACAAATCATAATTAAATTGGGTAAAAGCCATATCAGGCAATGGGAAAAACGGTGTGCCAAATGGTAAGATATGCTCTGGAGGGGGACTGGGAACCAATGCTGCCAAGAAACTACAAACTCAGACACCATCTGGATTTGTGGAGTTCACCACTAAACAAAACTTGTACATGGAAATCCAGTATGCCCAACCTCTATCATATGTAGAGCATGGACTCTGACTTTTCCTAGGGGTTGATTTCCCAACTCTGTGTGAGAAAGTGGGTTAGTATAAGTCCAGGGAACGTCCCCTGTGCATGTATTAGGTGATTTTCCCATTTCCAAATAAAAAGGGTCTGAAGAGGGCAGCTGTACCCCTTGTCACCCAGGGCAACCTCTCCCACATGGTAGATGAGTTCTGGGTAACATCACTCCCTCTTAAGATTCCTCCCTGATACCTGTGCTCACCTCAGCCAGACTTGTCCAACAAATTGAGGAAATCTGTGCCGATATTACCAACTTGAAGTCAAAAGATCCAAAACTGATGGAAATAAAGCTCAAAAAATCAGAAAACTAATAGTCAAAAATGGACAAGTATCAAATTATCAGCCAGATTCACTGACAGTTTTGACTCAGCCAGCAGTATAATTACCAATGCCAAACACCCCTTGAAATTGTCAGGGATGATCCCCAATGTGCAGATGGTATCTTTGGGAACTATTGCAGATAATTTGAAACCCCAATCTAATGAATCATAAATTGCAGTCAACATAACTTATTTGACCAAATGAATGCTTCAGCGACCAGGCACAGGCAAGTTGGGCATCCATACCTGTTTACAACCAATTGGGACTTCCCCTATGTGGGGTGGCTCTGGGGAATTCCTGTTGCATGTTGGGCCAGACACTGTTGCACCAACTGATAAAAATGCAGTCAAGTCTCAGTTCAGGCAATTGCAGTCAAACCAGTAGTGACTTGGCCTGCTGCCAAATCCTTCAATGTCAGTTCCGATTGAAATTATATGCCCCCTTCCCCCAAAAATTTGCCAGGTTAGGTTGAATTTGAGGAACCTAATCTCTGCTTTGACCCACTACCAATCAAACACTATCTAATTAGTTGCATCATACTAAGGAAATTGTTGGTTGATTCTCTTTATTTTCCTTTCAAATAAATTTCCGTTAAAAACTCAATTTTTTTACTTTATTTAAATCCTTCATGCCAAAGTCCCAGTGGCATTAACCTGGTGGCCTATTGGTCCCTATACTGGATGGGCATTACCAGTTCTGATGATTACAAACACTCCAACCATCATCAACTGAATTTACCATGCAAGAAACTTCTGGCAAATTAACCCCATTATTGAAACTATCTGCTATCAATATACTGGGATCTTGTGGTCTTATATCCACCATTTATAAGCAAGGATCTGATGCCTGTCTCTATGATGGTAATGAATCCACCCACCAGCAACTCTGTAGAAGCCAACCCAGTGGTACAATTCCCTGCAGCAGGACCCTCAGTGTCTGGGGTTGTTTTCATTTGGTTCATTTTTGGGTTCCTTTTCATGCTCATTCTAAATCAACAAGTCATTGTTTCCCAACCTGCAGCTCCATACAACGTCATATGAGCGGCAATGCCACTGGCATTCTGGCTTGCTTTTTGGGTGCTCATGCATCCTGATTGGCATACTGGTCTAAACTTCTTCTGCTGTTTTCATAACATAATTGACCAACCATTGATTTTTGCCATTTCAGCCCTTTTCTTTGAGGTGGGCGCCACAGTGGTTACCCTTTACCAAATGAACGTGCAGTCAGTAGTCTGCTTTCTGTTGTTAATTTGGTCACTCACCAATTTTGTGGGTAGTATTTGCTATACCTTGAAGAAACTCCTTCAGGGCAGCAGAGCCCCATGGATAAATACTCTTCTCCACCTAATATTCAAGAAGGGAACCCAAGTGTTCCCTCCTGAGATATTGTCAATCAAGTTCTTGACGCTCTTGCTGAGGTGCAAATGCGTTCTGCTATTGCCCTTAATAATGCTGATGTGCTATCCCATGCCCAACAAGGGATCGCCCTATTGGATGTGGTAGAAGGGGATGTCCGTCAGTGGGTATAAGGACTTCTGCATTCTACTTTGCAAGTGGGAGATTCTACCTCGCTGGTCACAGTAGTATCAGCTGCTTTGAAACCCCCTATGTCAAGTTCAGACTGTTTATTTTAATTGTTTTCTACTATGGAAGAAGCCCCAGCTTAGCTTCTTTAATCGCAACCTTCTGCAAACAGGATCCCACACTTGAGTTCTCTAATGATATGCTCCAAGAAATCTTTAGATCAGGGTTGGATTTTGACTCTGCCCATCACAAAGTTTGGTCCACCCCTATAGGGACAGTGGATCAAATATGTAAAGCTGTGACCACTATCAATGCCTCCCCTTGCCATGCTTCCTGCTGTTGGACATTCTCTTTCTCGACTTCAGAAAAAGAATGTTGGAAGTATTTGGGCTCCCAAATCTGCCATTATGATTGGGCCATCGCCTAACCCAATTTATAGATAATATTGTGGATATTAATGATAGGAGTACCCACAGCAAAAAGACCTTAGTGGATTCTTGGTGGAATCCTAATAACCAGAAAAATATGATTTACCATAAAAATCAGCTTAAAAAGGTAAATACTAACAGTAGAAATACTCTGACTCCTCAGTCAAATATGAGGAGTATAATATTGCATGGATCCGAACCTTCACAAGCCAAGAAGATTTTACCTGTCAATGATTGGGTATCAGTTAACCAATCATTATCATCTGAGTCTAACCACCGCTGAGGTGCAAAGATTTTACTTGAGGCTGATAGGGTAAAAATTAGCCAATCATTACCATCTGAGTCTGACCCCCACCAAATTACCCAATCATTACCAACTGATTCTGACCACCACCGAGGTGAAAAGATTGTACTTGCTGGTGATTGGATATGATTCATCCAATCATTACCACATGGGTCAGTTTTGCCTCAAAAATTTTATCTTCCATCTGATAGGCCAAAAGCCTATATTACCTAATCTAGATAACTGAGCTTTACATTCTTTTACCTCAGATACTGATGGTCTCAAAATCCAAACTAGTTTAAATAGGAAAAACTAGTATTGAGAAAAGGGCCTTTCTTAGTTTTGCCGCACTTATCATAATAAAAAACATAAAGATTATAAAAAGTTATTATTTTATACTTTTATTAAAAAGTAAGTTTCTCTCTCTAAGAAATTATTTGTGGCCTCCATTTGCAGATCCCATACCTGCTATCAAGAGGGAAATTATATAATCGGGCTACCTAATGATGACTCAGATTAAGTTCTTACCATTGAACCAGTATTAGTCCTGGCCTCAGAGCCCATCAATACCCCTGCGTCTGAGTTGTGTTTTCCTGGTTCACCTATTAATGAATCAGTAAAAGCCCAGATTGAAGTAGCTTGTTCCCAAGCCCTTGCTCTTTCCAACTTTACTCCTGAAAAGGTCCCCAACCTTCTCTCTGATTTACTTTCCATTTCTTCAGTTGCAGCAGAAATGACTGAATCCACCAATAGATAAAACTTTGCTTATTTCTTATTGACTATGAAGATTAGTATTGGGTCACACCATGTATCCTTTAGGGCTTTGGTAGATACCAGAGCTGCGGGTAATTTGATGAGTGTTGAGTTACCCTAACAATTGGAGCTGGACCTGGACATAGGTCCTTTGGTGATATTTGCTTCTTCAGCCTCCCAGACATCATATATAGTCTGTTGGCCAGTACCTTTCTTGGTACATCAATTTAGATTTTGTAATTGGTTCTCAGCAATGCCAAACTTGGTGTTTCCTGTAATATTAGGAGTCAGATGGTGGCACTGACAACATGTTAGAATCCACTGGAGTCAAATATGTTGTCATTTGTTAATGATCAAATGGAGGGGGAATTTCCTTTAGTTGATACCCTTAGAAAAACTCAAGGTTGTAGCTCCATCACCTCTCTCATTTCTCCTGCGGGCAATTGTCTGATTTTCCTGAGAAATTAATGTGCTATCAAAGTATCTTCAGTTCCAAGAAGGCAACCCAGCTTCCCTCTCACACTAAATTTGACTCAGGATTCAGAACAACAGTACAGTTGGTGAATATCAACTGTCCTTTGTATCCACACACAGTGGAGGAGGAGTTTGCACTTCACACCTTGTTAGAAAATATGTTTAAGAAAGAGTGGTTGTTTAAAGAGACATCGCCAGTCGCATCTCCCATCATTTTTGCAAAAAAGGCCAATAAATTACCTCTGTCCCTGCATGGATTATGGACAATTAAACAAAGTCACAGTACACGATCCATACCCTTTGCCCCTAGAGCAAACTATCAGCCAAGCAATCGCTAAATCTCATGTGTTCTCTAAGATGGATCTCATTAATGCCTTCAACCAAATTTGGGTGATGGAAGGGAAAGAATGGCTTACCGCAATCCATATAAAATAAGGTATTTTCTAATTCCGTGTAATGCCCTTCAGGTTGAAGAATGCACCAGCCACATTCCAAAAATGATTGATAGTGTGCTGGGTGACCTCCAATTCATTTGCGTGGTCATATATATTGATAACATTTTGGTTCACTCCCCAACCCCCAAACAACATGAAAAAGACTTGAAAGTGGTAGTGGCCACTTCGCATAAGGTGAGCCTATTCATAAAGCCTTTAAAATGAAAGTTTTATAAGGAGGAAGTTACCTTTCTCAGAAACCTTGTCCTCAAGGATGGTTTTACAATTCCCTTCAACAAGTTGGATGCCATCCATGAATGGCCAACTCCAACAACCCAGAAACAATTATGGAGTTTCTTGAGCACAATTATTTTCCTGAAGAAATTCCACGGCCCTTTCCCAGTTATCTGCTCTGCTTCACCCCCTCATGGATAAAAATGTGCCTTTTCATTGGATACCCGAGTGTCAGCAGGCGTTTGAGTCAATCAAAGAGGTGTTTTTATCTCCTCCCACCCTCAAACATGTAGATCCATCCAAACTGTATATCATTGCTTCTGATGCCTCATCTAAAGCAGTGGGGGCGGTTCTGCTCCAGGAGCACAATGGCTTGGAACATCTGGTCGCCTACTTTTCCTGAAATTTTTTTTCACTGAACAATCTGGGCCATCTACAATAAGGAGTTGGCAGCCGTGTCATGGGCATTGACTCATTGGCGGTGTCTGTTACAGGGTGTAAAGCATGACTTAATTGTGCATACAGATCACCAAGCTCTTTTGAATTTCCGCAAACCCCAGAAATTATGCACATCAGTAAGCTTGTAACTATCAGGATCAGTGCAGTTTCAATTTTAAATATGAATTTGTAAAAGGCGCGCTAAATGCGCTTCCCAATTTTCTTAGCTGCAACCTGGCACACTGTCCCTCAGACTCAGATAAAGTGGACCTTGTTACCATAATCCCCTCACTCAGATCTTGTCTATTGTTCCTCCCATGGTCTCATCAGTCGCATTTGCTCCTGACGCCCCTCTCATTTCACAGGTTTTAGCAGCCCAAATGACTTTCCCCAAAGGAGTGGAGTTATTTGATCAATTGTCCCTTCAAACTCAAAAACATTCCCTATATTCCTTGGTGGAGGGTCTCATCTATTTTAGATCATGAGTTTGGGTTCCTCCTCTCTTTAGAGCTGAGGTGTTTTGGGCACATCACAATCCCCCCACAATCAGCTATCCAGGCAATAAGAAATGCACCAATTTGATCAAGCGGACTTATATTTGGGAAGGTTTAACAAAAGAAGTTCCATCCTGGATCACTGATTGCATTACCTGTGCATGGTCCAAGTTGGACCGTTCAGAAAGAAATGGTCTCCTACATCCTTTGCAACAGGTGGAGGGTCCATGGACATCAATGTCCATGGATTTTATTGTTTTTCTTCCCTGTTCTAATGGGTTTACAGTGGTGATGGTAGTGGTCAATAATTTTACTCAAAAATTTCTTATTTATTCCTTTTGCCTCCACGATTACATCAGAAGAAACTGCTCATATCTTTGTGCGCCATGTGTTCTCATTGTTTGTTTCTCCGCAGGAGATCATCAGTGACCATGGTTCACAGTTCACAGCGTGGTTCTGGAGTGAACTCTTATCTATTTAAAAAATTTCACCTTGTCATTCTATGGCATACCATCCCCAGTCCAATGGACAAACCAAGCAAGTTAACCAAATCTTAGAACAGTACCTGCGCTGCTATGCTGCAGCCACACAGGATACCCAGGATAATAACCTTCCCCTCGCTCAATTTGCCTACAACATTGGAATTCACGCTTCTACAGGGGGTTTTCCTTATAAAGTGACGCTAGGGTACAATCCCTTATTTTCAACTAGTCCCTGTTTGTGTCCTAAGGTCCCAGCTGCCGCAGATTATGCTGAGCATATTAGGTCTGCTCAGTCCTTATTGCGGAAGCATCTCACTAAAGCTATCAATAAACAAGCGGATTGTGGATAGAAAATGGTTTCCTGGCCATAACATAACAGTGGGTTTATATATAATCTCAATATGCACCATTTGAGAATGCAGGTACCCTCCCAGAAGTTTGCAAGTAAGCGTTTGGGTCCCCACTTGGTGGAGGAAGACTTGGGTAATGAAGCTTTCCAGTTAAAGCTGCTATCTCATTAAAACAGCACCCAATCTTCCACATTTCTCAGTTTTCCCCATTTAGGGGGACTGTGCCTGCAGATCCAGAGCCAATTTGTACTTGAGGATGCAGAGGAGGCCGAGGTGGAAAACTTCTTAGCATCCCACAAATCTCAAAGGTCAGTTCAGTATCTCGTCACCTGGAAAGGCTATAAAGCCTATGAGAACAGTTGGGTTAAGGCCCATGACTGTGCTAATTGCATGGAACTGGTTGAGGCATTTTATGAGTCTCATCCCAACACTCCTCATCCCCCCCAAAAAGTTGCAACTTTAATGGCGATCAAGTTGCACAAGGCTCACAAAAATGTAGCCCTCATGCAGTTTTCTGGTGGTGGCGCCCCTCCTTTGGATCAAGGAAAGGGTAATGTAAGTCCAGGGGAACGTCCCCTGTGCGTGTATTGGGTGATTTTCCCATTTCCAAATAAAAAGGGTCTGAAGAGGGCAGCTGTACCCCTTGTCACCCAGGGCAACCTCGTCCATGTGGTAGATGAGTGCTGGGTAACAGCACCCTCCCTTAATATTCCTCCCCTTGTACTTGTGATCACCTTGGCCAAACTTGTCCACCAAATTGAGGAAATACGTGCTTATATTACTAAATCGAAGTTGAAAGGTCCAAGACTGATGGGAATAAAGCTCAATGAATGGAAAACTAATAGTCAAAAAGGGACAAGTATTAAATTATTAGCTGGAATTGCTGACAGTTTTGACTCAGACAGCAGTATGTTTGACAATGCCAAACACCCCTCAAAATTGCCAGGGATGATACTCAATGTGTAGATGGTATCTTTGGGAACTATCACAGATAATTTAAAACCCTAAACTAATGAATCAGGAGTTGCAGTTGATGTAATTTATTTGACCATATGATGCCCCAGCGACCAGGCAAGGCAGGTTGGGCATCCCATACCCATTTCCAACCAATTGGGACTGCTCCTATGTGGGGTGGCCCTGGGGAATTCCCATTGCACGTCAGGCCTGACGCTGTAATGCCAACCAATTAAAACGCAATTGAGCCTTGGTTCAGCCATTTGTGATCAAACCAATAGCAACTCAGCCTTCTGCCAAATTCTTTAATGTCAGTTCCGATTGAAATTATCTTCACCCTTCCCTGAAAATTTGCCAGGTTAGGTTGAATTTGAGGGAATGATCTCTGCTTTGACCCACTACCATTCAAACACTATCTAATCAGTTGCATCATACTGAGGAAATTGTTGGTTGATTCTCTTACTTTCCTTTCAAATAAATTTCCGTTAAAAACTCAATTTTTTTACTTTATTTAAATCCTTCATGCCAAAGTCCCAGTGGCATTAACCTGGTGGCTTATTGGTCCCTACACTGGATGGGCATTACCAGTTCTGATGATTACAAACACTCCCACCATCATCAACTGAATTTACCATGCAAGAAACTTCTGGCAAATTAACCCCATCACTGAAACTATCTGCTATCAATATACTGGGATCTTGTGGCCTTATATCCACCATTTATAAAGAAAAGGATCTGACGCTTGTCTCTATGATGGTAATGAATCCACCCACAAGCAACCCTGTAGAAGCCAACCCAGTGGTACAATTCCCTGCAGCAAGACCCTCAGTGTCTGGGGTTGTTTTAATTTGGTTCATTTTTGGGTTCCTTTTCACGCTCATTATACATCAATGAGTCATTGTTTCCCAATACACAGCTCTATACAATGTTGTATGAGCGGCAATGCCACTGGCATTCTGGCTTGCTTTTTGGGTGCTCAAGCATCCCCACTGGCAGGCTGGTCTTTACTTTTTCTGAATTTTATGACAGCGAGGCACAGGCCTCCCTTTTCCCCCATGCGGTGTATGTTACCAACCACACCATCCACTGCAGCTGGATCAATATGGGCTTTGAAACTGAAGAAAATGCAGATGCTGCCGCAAAAGTCTGCATCATAATTGCCCTCCCCAAGGGCAAATGCTGTCAGACAATTGCCCTCCCAGCTACATGATAAGAATGTTGTGGTCAAATTCATATGAGAAAGGGAAATGTCAGACATTTACTAGTCTACAATAATACTAATGATTTTAGTGATATTGAGAAAATTGGCCAAAAGACCCTGGCCAATTCTCAGTGGAACCCTGCAAATTGGGGTGACACTAGTTCAAATACCTCACGAATAATTAATACTAATTTGAATAGTTGGATTACTCTGACTTCATGGCAGACTCTGGGGCGTCCATCGGATGGATCTCCCCCAGCCCCTACCAATCCCATTCAAGCACCTACCTGGGGACCACCCCTTTTATAGACGTGGCTGGGGACATTCAAGGTGCATAATTTTTGCAAAAGGGGATTGATTCAAATATATTAAGTCATTACCCCATGGTTACATCTTAACCCAATATAATTCCCCATTCATCATTCAGCCTAAATGAAGCGAGTTGTCCAAGCTTCAATAGGTTAAATTTGAATATTTACTTTTTCATAATGTAACAAGCCATTACAACTTGCATTGAATTCCTGTTGACCCTTCATTCAGTTTAAATATGGATCAGTAATATATCAAAAAGGGACTTTTCTTATATTATCCCTGACGGCGCCTATTAAACTTATAAAACCCATATTTCCTAAGTTTTTAAGTTTAAATATTTACTATTATTTTGGTATCAACCCCCATTGTTGGATTTTGGTGGAATAAGAACCAAGAGAGCATTTGTTACACTCAAAATCTAACAAGTGGTGCTCACTACAGGGGCACCTGTATACCACCAAAATGACTACTAATTCAGAACCCAGGCTAGCTGCATTAGAAAAATAACTAGCCAGTTTTTTGTCTTGCCTCAAAAGGCTTGATCAACACTCTTCTCAAGGCTCTTATGGGTCCTCCCCTTTTATAATCAAACCTCCATTAGAGACAAGTACACACCTGGTGAGGGAAGCATCGCCTCCTTCCTTTATGTTTATGAATCTGCAATGGAAGGAGCGACTGATCTTCAAAAAACCAAGTGTATCCTTCCTTGCTTGAGTCAGATGGCCCAAGAGATCATGGTTCCTCAAATGATCTCCCTTACCACCTGGGCGGAGGTCAAACAAGCGCTGATTGACGAGTTTGGTTCCCAACAGAGTTTACAACGGCAAAAACAGGCCTTTATGTGCCTTAGACTGCAAGAGGGTGAATCAATCCCCT
This sequence comes from Massospora cicadina, assembly GCA_022478985.1. Classification (NCBI taxonomy): domain Eukaryota; kingdom Fungi; phylum Entomophthoromycota; class Entomophthoromycetes; order Entomophthorales; family Entomophthoraceae; genus Massospora; species Massospora cicadina. Next base: position 87,658 of record JAKSZP010002677.1, read on the forward strand.
CATATGTTGAGCGATTCTATACAAAATTCAACCTCTGTTGTTGACCAAACTGCTTTCGCTAGAAGATGCCATTGCTGCTATAGTGCCTAGCTTGGCGTCTTATTACCCTTTAGAAATGCATATCTCCGCAGTAAAACATACCTTTCAAACAGTACATGATATCAAAGAGGCATTACCAGCAGTGGCTGACTTCTACAAACCGGAGTCTCTGCAAAAATCTCCAAAGCGGGAATCAACTCTGACCCCTTCAGCCTCTTCTATGGCTGTATCTCTCTGGAACTCAACTTCTGCAGAGATGCAGCGACACATTACTCTTCCACCATGTGAGGATAGACATGAAATATTGGCAGTTTGGGGATGCGCTCCCCTCTATCTTCAGCTTACAAAGTTCAGCTGGTGAATTCAGGTATCACCTTTCCTGGATCCTCTCTTGCAGAACGGTTTACTAAGATAAATAATGTATCACACCCACCTAAGCCACTGCCTAAATTCTCCTCAGCCTCAACTAAGGCTGCCTCTAGTTTAAAACCTGCCGTTATGGGGCAGCCCAAGCCAATCACTCCTAGAGCAAGTTAAAGCCATTACACTTCCACCGTCTCCTTAAAAAGTTGGTACAGTCACGATGCTCCCTTCAAAGTTAAAAAAGTAGATGAGAGTGACAAAGCCCTCCCCTTTGAGGAAATTAAGCTGGTTTTCATGCCCCTCTTAATAATTTGTTGGGGTGCATTGATAATCCCTCTGATGACAAATCTGAAGGGGGTTAAGATACAAGCTATTATTTTTGGGTTCTCTAATGGAAGTGCGGGTTCCAGATAGGTCAATGACTGAACAGATTGATATGGCCATAATACCACGACGAACTTATCTTAAGCAGTTGTTGAGGTTTTAAGAGGTGATCAATACCACTAGTGATGCTGACCAGCTTACTGGGACAGTGATCCACTCCACTCAGCAGGTTCATACCCTCCAATCTATGAAAGATAACTACCCTGCGATGGCTCAACGCCTTGTCTCCACTCTCCATTCAAAGGAGGTCCTCACCCTCCCCCTACTTTTGGTACTATCATAACCAAGGTAGAGGTTGTTATCAATAAAGTGCGCATTCTAGCCATTCTTGATACGGGTGCTCCAGTGAACGTGGTTTATTCAAGGCAATCAAGAAAATCAAGTTGGCGCCTGACCTGGACTATTCAGAAGAGTTTGAAACTGCAGGGCCCAACAACATGCGAGCTATTGAAGCCTACTATTATCTACCCAAACATATTGTGAAACTTCTATTGGCTGCCCCCGCTGTGGCATTAACCAATAACGCTTATGACCTACTCATTGGCACTCAATTCATGGTTGAGTATGATGGAATCATTAATATGAAACAGGGATTTCTCCCCCTTCTAAATTACAAAGTTCCTCTAGTATTTACAAATGATGATCCTAAAATGAAGGAATATACATGCATATCTAAGTACCCTTCTTCCGCCCTCAACCTTACTTACAACACCTCTGGCAGAAATACAAAAAAGCTGCCTGAATCTGTGGATGGTTCAGAGGAAATCATTGTATGCATCAGAAGAGGTAGTCATCAAAGCGGGTGTACAAAAGGTGATAGACACTAAAATTACTATGAAAATCCCCCACAACTGTCTTATGCACTTAACAAGCATTAATGGAAACAGCCTTTTGGAACCCCAGGTGTTGCTAGGTATCCTAGACCCAGCCTACCAGAGACCTATCAATCTTCTGCCTGGGAAATCTCACTAACAAGGATATGGTCATAAAGAAGCATTAGGAGATTTGAAAAGCCCTGTTGATTACAATTGAAGACATCCACCAAGTCCATTATATTGGGTCTATGATAGATATGGGACTACTCACTGACCAAATGATATGTGCTTTGCCTAACATGCAGATTTCTGATGAACTAACTCCCACTAAACATTATTAAGTTCATTCCTTACTGGAGTCCTATAGTGGCATTTCCTCCAAATCTAATACTGACTACGGGCATATGAAGGGCTGGTGCCACACCATTGAAGTTGGTGATGCCAAGCCTATTCAATCCAAGCCTTATTGGAAATCAAAAGTTGAGGATCTCCAGATGAGGACGGAGCTTAAACAGTTACTGGATGCAGGGCTACTGGTGCCTTTTCAAAGTCCCTGTGCATCTCCACTATTGCTCATAAAAAAGAAGAATGATAGACATCAAGTAGTTATGGACTACCACAAGCTGAATAACCTCACCAAGAAAGACAGCTTCCCCATCCCATGAATCAATGACGCTCTGTCCCAACTCCCTGGGTCTAAATTCTTTTCCGCCATGGACTTGGCTGGCGGATACTAGTAAATGGACCTTTCTCCACAAGACCAAGAAAAGTGTGCGCTTATCTTCAGTGAGGGTCTCTTCTAACCTATCTGACTACCACAAGGGTTGTGCAATGCGCCCGCCTCCTTCCATCGAGCCATGGATCACATCTTGCAGGATCTAAAACTTAGTTGTGTAATTGTATATCTTGATGATATCAATGTCTTCTTCCGGACCTTCAATGAACACCTTTCTCATTTAAAGGAAGTTTTCCAACGGTTGTGGGCCTCTCACATTAAGTTGAAGCCCTCCAAATGTACATTATTCCAAAGAATTTGGACTTCCTGGGCCACTCTATCTCCTCAGATAGAATCCAGCCTCTTAAAGATAAGGTCGAGGCGATATCCAAGATGCCTGATCCCAGAAACCCTTCGTGATATTCAGGTGTTTTTGGGCATGATGGGTTACTACCATCAATTCATCCCCAAATTCGATCAACTCTGTGAGCCCCTCATATGACTCTTAACTAAAAAACACCCTTTTAATTGGGGAGCGGAACAACAAGCTGCTTTTGAAATGCTAAAAGAGCTGCTGCAGCAACGGCCAATCTTGCGCCACCCTGATTATAGCAAACCCTTTATGCTGTTTACTGAAGCTTCAGATTATGCAGTTGGAGCTAGCTTGGCTCAACTAGATGAACAAGGGGTTAATCACCCCGTTTCATATTTCATCAAGATAAGCTTTTTAAAGCAGAACGCAACTATAGCGTCACAGAGAAGAAAAGCCTGGCCATCTTGCTTTCCATTTGGCATTACCACCCTTTTTATATGTGACTTCATTTAAAGTGGTTACCAATTACGCCTCTTTAAAGTGGTTACAAAATATGAAGAATCCCACTGGGCGGTTGGCACGCTGGGCTTTAAAGCTACAGCACTATGATATGACTATTGTGCACTAAGCTGAGATGAGCCACATGAATGTTGATGGGTTGACTCAGCTACCCCATCCTTGACTTAGATAATAGTGAAGCAGAGCAGCTACATGATCTTTTAATGACCCCTGATGCTTGGGAGGATGAGGACGAACTGGTCCAGAAGGTGCTAGCATGACATTCCTGTAACACGAAGGTGGATAATGGGCATCTATACAAGAAAGTAGTGGTGAACTTGTTACCCTACCTCTGACCCTCAGAGCGAGTACCTGTCATTATGGAGTCCCATACCCTCCTAGGGCATAGCGGAGTACAGAAAACCCATGAATGGGTAAAAGAACGCTACTATGGGGAGGGAATCATGGAGACCATCGTTGAAGTCTTGGATGCTTGTCTAACATGTAAAAAACAACCCAGCTCAAAACTAAGTATCAATATCAACCCACCACACTTCAACAGCCTTTCCACACAATGAGTCTCGATGTGGTTGGCCCTCTACCTCAAACTACGGGTGGAAATTGATATATATTGGTAGGTATTGATCACTACCAAATGGGTCGAAGCAGTGGCTATCCCAGCTGTAAAAATTTACTTGTTGGATTATTATTGGCAAACAACCCTAGTAATCTTTTTACTGCACAGTTTTGGTTTTCTTGTGCACTTTGTCTGCGTTGTATAGTATAAAAGATTATTGATCAAAAGTAGTATGATGACTAATATCCGTAGCTGGGTACAAATTCTTAAATCTTGGCCAACGCTTGAATAGTATTTTCTAGAAAATATATAAGATGTTGTGATCTAGGGATTCATTCCTTTGTTCTGTCCAATCCAATCTTCTCTGAGATAGCTGGTGACAGTCTCTTTGGTCCAACACACAATCAGCAGCAATTCCCAATTGTGTCTCCTTTTTCTCTAGATCCCCACTCAGATCTTTACTCTTTTCTTTAAGAGTCTTCCAATTATCGCACACAGCAATGATATCCTTGAGAAGAATAGCACAATGGAAGCTGATGATAGTTTACTATTAAACTATATACCAGATGAAACAACTATAGAACTTCTTAAGTGTTCTTATAAATACTGTTTACTACTAAATGCTGTTTTTTATTATAGTGAATCCTAGGGAATTTATAGTGAGGATTCGGTCATCTAACCCTCAGTTGACACCTCTTCAATGAAATGGCAGCCGTTGCCATTAAATCACCCATCCTTGTCTTGGCAGCAATGGTCTTCCCCATCCTGGCTAGGATTCCTTCATTGGACATCCTTGAGACCTAAATGGAAAGAGTTGGAAAACGTGTCCCTAACGTTTTCCTCTTGATCCAAGCGAAACAACCATATTTGGCTAGCAACCTGATTAGGTAATGGGACTTATTACCCATTAAGGCAGATCACGCACCAACTGACTAATTCGCTAGTTGCAGGTGGCATCACTCACCTCACAACTTGCTATTCATACCCAATCAGTTGGTGATGAAACCCAGATGATCCCAATCAGTACACCTGATAGTTAATCACTATCAGATGCCCCTATTTTATTGGCAACTCCACCCATTGAGATTTTAAGTTTTCATCTGGGTCGATCCATGATGGATATGACCGGGAAAATATCCCAAAAGTCCTGAATGTAGTTACTCTGAAACTTGGCCAAACTGATTTCCAATTCACTTTGCCTTAGGGAATTTTCCCCTAGCAATTCCTGGTAATCTAGCAGTCTGGGAATATGGGAAAAAAATCCCAGCACATCCCCCCTCTTGCCTAGATTTCCAGCGAGAAAAGGACTGGGGCATGAGAACACCGCTTTGGACACTCAGTTGAATACTTCATTGGCTCAAGTGGAGTATGATTGTCAGTACTCAATGCTGCTCAGGATAACTTTTGGCATGCGACACTCTTCCTCTTCCTCCTCACTACTGCCTTCTCAGAGCGTGGTCCCCACAATCTACTGTTGTGCCAGGCTGATCGATTTACTCATGATGATATTAGTCCCAGGATCCTGTTTTTCCCCTTGTCAGGGCATATGACCTGCTGTCATATTCAGGAGTCTTGGTCTGGCTTCCTTGATTTCCTGATCTTCTCCTCATTCTAGACAGGAGACTCTTGCCACCAATGTTCATTTTGTGGCCCAATTAAGAATACTTATTCTTATACGCCCTTGTTATTTCTCTCATAACCTCTTGGCTCAAGTAATTCTAAAGCTTCTCTTGAAGAGCTTATCTCATTGATTTTGAGATTAATTTCTCTGAAATTGAAGCTTAATGGATTGTAGATTTCATAATGTCGACTTCCATATAAGTCCAACATCCCCCTTCTCATCCAGCTCATATATCAAATTCCAAGTCACGATATCAGCAGCTACTGAATAGTTTGTCTGATCAAGACCTCCGGCTCTTCCAGCAGATTAGTTAGGATGCATGGCGGAACCTCTTCTATGGTCCTTCCAGGACTCATACGCCTAGTCTGGCACCAGCAGCTAGTCCTTCCGTTGATATACTGGAAGTGTTAACTAATCCCTCCAAAACCAGGCTTGCAATCATTTCAAACAACTATCAGCTGGTTCTTCCTCTGCCATAAATTCCAGAGTTGGATTTCAAAACCCTCCTGGATTCAGCTCCTTACAAAGATGCACCGACCATTGTCATGGATGCTCCAGAGATTATGCTGTTTACTCTAGATTGCTATTTCTTGCCAGGTCAGACCTGCTTCCTGAGTTCCTCTTTTGACTTGGACAATATTACAAACCTGCTGTTCTGGCTACCGAGCTCACCATTGGTAACAGTATTCATTTTGAGCTCCCTTATGCTGAACTCCAGGCCCAAGTCACCGAGGCTTTGCCCCTAGTGCTGAATCCCTCTAATCTTGATAACATCCTGGATTGGGATAATGCTGCTTATGTTATTCTCTTTGCCAGCCAAGTTCTTTGAAGTTGGTCCACAAAGCTTCCAGCCTCTCCTGGTTTTCACCACTCATTCAGCTTCAGCTTCCAAGAAGCCCATAGTCATCACTTTCAGGATGCCATTTGCTCCCTGCACAGCTATCTCCTCATCGCCACTTCCCATTGGTATCTTCTGATGATGGCTTTAGTAGGGGGCATGATTTGGCAACCCCCATCTAGCATCTCTTGTTCACTGCCAGCCCATATGTTTGGTGTTATTGATGGAGCCCATCATCAGGCGCTCAAGACTAAATTTCTGGCTCCGGTACCATATCAGGACTACTCAGGGTTATTCGCCAACTGCCTCTTCTTATACTGTTGCTTTCCTCCCCACTTTGGGGTTTTGCAATTGGCTTCAACGAACATCTCAATTTCCCTTCCCCAAGTCACTTTCTCGCAGGGCTCTGCATCCGCTCAAAGAATGTGGTTTTGTGTAGGTCTAGCCCTTGCTAGCGTCCAATCTCACATTGATTTTGATGGGCTGTTCATTCCTACTGCGATCCATCCTCCCTCCCCCAAGAGGCGACATAGGTAAAATCATCCCTGTATAAAGGAAAATTAAAAATAAAACTTATAAAATTTTATTTTGGTTTTTTCTCTATGCGGTTTATAATCTTTTTTCCTTTTTTCCAATATCTTTTATCATTTCTTTATTTATGTTCTTCTTTTTTCCATGGGACTTGACCTTATTTCAGTTCAGCGTCCATCTTTTTATTTTTTCCCCCAAACTGGGTCCTGGGTACTTAAACCTGCCAGTTTTCTATGGTTCAGAGGTCCTTTTTTGGACTTGACCATCTAGATTAATTCAGAGGTTCTTTTTTTGGACTTGACCTAATCATAAGGACATGAACAACTTAATGGTTCATCAATCCTTTAGGAACTCTTTAATTTTTTTCATTGATCCATCGCTTCAGATACTTAGCATGGACTTGATTCACAACCCTTCCTTCTAAGAGATTCTTGATGGAGTAAGCATTAGTCGCCATCTTGGAAATAACTTCAAATGGACCCAACCACAACACATATAGTTTGTTTCTTCTTCCAAACAAATGTATATCGCAATAGGCTACTCTTTCACCTATTTGATATTCTGCTAAGGCCTTCAGTTCTTAATGTCCATCAATTTCGCACGTATCCTTTTCTTCAATGTAGTATCAAATGCTTGCAATTGCACATTGCTCAGGATATTTATCATTTGGTTCAATTACTGTTTGGCACTCATCCCTGACGTTGGTTCTACCACCAAGTATAAAATTGGTGGCAACGCAGCTTTTTTTCCGTACAACAGCTCAAACAGCGTTTTTCTCATCGCCATATGATGACTAATATTGTAGGAAAACGTCACTGAACTCAGGTACATTCCCCATGTGAAAATTCTTCCTGCGACCAGCTTCCTCAGCGTCATGGCCAGCATTTATTCACCCTTTCTACCAGTCCGTTCATCTCCAGCAGTAAGGTACTGACACAACTCCTCTGCTCCCCATTGTCTCATTCAATCGTGGGATCACATGAGACATGAAGTTGGTCACATTATAGCTAAGAAGGACCTGCGGACATCCATGTCAATATACTACTTGATAAAGGATGAGCCTCACGGTGCTGGTAGCATCTACTTTTGTTAGGGCCTTCATCTCGCCCCATCTTGTCAGATGGTCAATGGCAACTATAATGTACTTGACTCCCCCTGTGCTCATCATCAGAGGCACCATCACGTCAATGGACACCATGTTCCAGGAAAATCCAGGGCAGACCAGCCAATATTCAGTTGCATTATTATGTGGTTTGTGCAGCTGGCACTCCATGCAACAAGCTAGATAATCTGCGACATTGTAGTTGATGGATTCCCAGTAGTACTAGTGAATATAATCGGTTGTTTTCCTCAGGCCTCCAAGCCCAACAACCTTGTGAGCTGCTTGCACTATAGCTGCTCTTTCTGATGGCTTTAGGAATAGTATCCGCTTCCCATTGATAATATTAAAACTTGTCCATTCATGGTCTCAGTGTTTTCTATCACTTTCTGAAGTGCACTTTGGATCTCTTGGGGCTCGTTCCCAACTTCTCCGTCAACCATTCTCTGAAATAGATCATCCACCTGCGGGTATACCATCTGGATAATTGGTAACTGTAATAAGCTATCCACATTATGGTGAGAAGCCCCTGCTCAGTGGACAATCTCATAATCATAAGCCTGGAGCTTAAGTGCCCATCGTGCCAGTTGTCCTTCTGGCTCTCTTAAATTGTGAAGCCAACGCAATGAAGAGTGGTATGTCACCACCTTAAAGTGCATTCCATGGATGTACACCCAAAACTGCTTACATGCATAAATGACCGCAAGGCATTCACACTCAGTCATGGTGTAGTTCCTCTCAGCGACTGAGAGTGTCTGGCCCACATACGCCACCAGGTGTTCATCCCCAAGTTTTTCTACTTGGCTTAGTATGGCACCAATTGCTGTCAACAAAGCATTGGTTTGAATGATAAACTCTCAATCATAATTCAGATATTTCAGAATCAGAGAATTTATTATTTCTGGCGTAGCTCATCAAAGGATTCCTAGGCCTCTTCATTCCATACAAATTCTTTTTTCAGATCCTTCAATAAATGGAATAAGGGCTTGGCTATTTGGGCGAAGTCCCAAATAAATCTTCTATAGTATCTGACCATCCCAAGGAATACTTGGATGTCTCGGACACTCTTTGGCACAGCCATCTGCTCAATGGCTGCTATCTTCTGGGTTTGCGGCTGCAATCCATTTGCATTAATCACAAATCCCAGGTATTCAAGCTCCTTCTTGAAGAAGTGGCACTTCCCCAGCTTAATCTTCAGGTTAGCCGTGGACAGTCACTTGAATACTTCTACCAAGTGGTGTAGGTGATCATTAAACGTCCTACTGAACACGTTTATAACGTCCAGGTATACCAGGACACATGACAACTTCAAGTCGCTCAGTATCGCGTCTATGGCCCTCTGAAAAGTTGCAGGCACATTACATAGACCCTTGGGCATCCTCGTTGGATGGTATAGCCCTGCGCGGTGATAATCGCGCATTTTTCCTGGTCTTTCTTTGGCAAGTTGATCTTCCAGTTTTCCAAGATCAGATCCATTGTGAAGAAATACTTTACTTCTTCTAATCAATCTAGCACATCGTTGATCCTCAGTAGAGGATACAAATCCTTCTTCATGATTTTATTCAGCTTCCAGTAGTCAATCACCACCCAGTTGGAGCCATCCTTTTTCTTCACAATAAGAATCAGACTCGCCAAGGGACTTGATGATGGAAAGAAGCCCATGCTTCACTAGTTTGCTAATTTCATCCTCCACTACTGCTTCAGCAGCTTTCAATTATTGGAACAGTCTCATCTTGATTGGAAAACTTTCCCTGGTGTCAACCTTGTGGATAAAGTCTCATGCGCATCCCAAATTGTGATCATCCTAAGCAAACACTTCCCAATACTTTTTGAATAGTTCAAGAACCTCCTCTTGCTAGCCTTCCGACATATCAGCGAGTTGCTCTTGATCAACCAATAGGTTGATGCTCTTGGTTACCCCAGCCAGTAATCCCATCTCATCGAGAGTCCCAAAATCATGGAATCTCTTCAATTCAGCTGTCAGGATCAGATGAACAAATGCAATGATCTGATTCCTCTTGATCTTCATCGGTTTTTCACTTAAATTTTTCAGGATAACTCGAATTTCTCCATGACCCAGCATTAATATCCCAGGAGCCACCCAAGGCTCCACTCTGGACTTCTTCCAGGGGCTTCTAACTTCCCCATACAACATCTCAGGTATCTCCAAGGTCAACCCCATGTCAACTATCATCTGCGATCCTGGTGGTATGGTCCTCTCATCCTTGATCCTCAGTGGAATTCCCCAGTTCTCTAGGATCTCCGCCAGCATTTCTCGTCACTTCCTAACAACTAATTGGTACTGAATCGGGACAACGCTTTCATTGTATATTAGATTGATGAAGTTGTTTCTCCAATTCAGTAAAGCTTCACCATCCTTCTGATATACCAATGATAAATGTCTGACCCAATATGATCAACATATTATTCTTGAAGTTACATTTAACTCCATATTTGCATAGAAACTCCATTACAATCAGAATGTCATAGTTTTGGTTGGCCAAAACTATTGCTGGCGCAGATACCACCAAGGACCTGAATCATAGTGGCAACATGATATACACTCCACAGGAGATGGTGGTGTTCAGCCCAGCTGTCCCGTATTCCTTCTTATGTTCCAAGTCTGGCGAGATCTTCATCCTCTTTACCAGCTTGGTTGAGACAATATTGATGGGCGCTCCACTGTTGACAATCGCTATCACTCACACTTGATTCACTTTTATGTCTATATATGTACACTCAGAGTATTGCAATATAATGTTTACTGAGTGAATAGTGGCATTATTAGCCAAATCGAGTATGTGAATAATTTGCGCCAATAAATCAGGAAACGATTCCTTTATCATACTGAGGGGGATTGAAAAATTGCCCTCATCTAATTAAACCTCAGTTAATTTTTCAGGATTCTCAGCAGTTTGAATCTTGTCCACCAGTTGTTGGGCGTAAGGCCAGCAACTTCCTTGATTATCTTGGGGTCAATTCTCTTTGCCCCGGCTCTGGTCATTGCATTTACATCCAAATTGACCACTTGAAACAGCTGATCCTGCTTGTCATCTACAAACAGATCGCTGATATCAATTTCCTCAGGCATAATGTCAGGAGGAACAGGATTCTCTGCAGCTCTAGACTGTCCATATCTAGGACGCAGGCCCTTTTCCTGATTCCTTGGTGGCTGCTGATCTTTCACCTGGACCACGTTGATCTGATCCTTCAGCTTCTTACAGTGCACGGCGAAATGTCCTTTCCCACCACATTGGTAGCAGACCTTTTCCTTCTTATTCAAACATCTGAATTCTTCAGGCTTATTTCCTGGCACGGTTCAATTGATTGTCTCTTTAGATCCTTCATTTCCCTTTGTGGGATTCAGATTGCGCACTGGATTGGATTTGAAGCTTCTAATTGGGGCATCAAATGTCGCTCCCAAAATCTTCAAATTATCTACCATTTGTGAGGTAGTTATTTCCATTGTGAACACAGAAGACATCATGCGATGCAAATTGTGATATGGCTGAAGGGCTGCTTGCAAGGTGATTCTTGCATCAAAGTTGTCCAATACTTTTGCTCAGACCAGGATCTGCAACTCCTGGTAAAACTGATCCACAAATATAGCTAGAGAATCATCTTTATGGAACTGGATTCCCATAAATTCCTATTTGCACTTTGACATGTACGTTGGACTCCCAAACTCTTTCATGATGGCCGCCTTTGCCTCAGCATATGACCAGCTGTCCCCCTCCAGGTGAGGTAACATTAAGTTCTGACAGTCGGTGTCTAAGCAATTCATGACTGTAAACGCCTTTTGACGATCCCCATAGCCATACATGGTCATGTCAAATAGTCAGAAAAATGTGGGGCATTATCCCAATGAAACATTGGCAATTTCAGCATTGCCTTAAACTCCTCCGAGTTATCTCTGAACGATTCTCTTGGTTTGGCCAATCAGCTAACTTGAGGAGTGACTTTGGGCATCATCTCTGAAATGGCAGCAAAAGCAGGTGGCATGTTCCTTGGGGTATTTGACTTCCCAAGTATCATGCAAAGACTTCTTTCTTTGGCATCACTTGCCATCTTGGGCTCACAAGCACATTTATGAGCTTTAAGTTCCTCTATATTTTTGATTAGTCGCTCTATATCTGCGCCAAAATTTCTCAAACAAACAAGATCTGCTTCTCGCTCCATTTTCAGGTATAAGACCTCTTGAACAAGGTCCCCTTTTTTCTTTTTCAACAAAGTTACTTACCCAAGTAACTTATTCCTGAAGCTGCAACATTATTTAGCCCTTCCTCCACCTTGGCAACTCGTTCTTCCAAGGCCATGAATTCCTAGTGATCTGCTGAGTTTAGGGCATTATGGTTCACAGTGGCTAACTCAGTCCACAGTTTGAATAGCTCGTCTTTGTATGACATTCTTATATTCTTCAACTCAATTACCCCTGTAGTGAGCACCAACTTGTAAAAATTTACCTGTTGGGTTATTATTAGCAAACAACCTTAGTAATCTTTTTACTCCACAGGTTCAGTTTTCTTTGTGTACTTTGTCTGCATTATATAGTATAGTAGATTATTGATTGATAATAGTATGATGACTATTATCTGTAGTTGAGTATGAATTCTTATATCTCAGCCCAACGCTCAGCTAGTATTCCCAATTAGATACTTAAGATGTTGTGATCTAGGGGATTCATTCCTTGTTCTGCCCAACCCAATCTTCGCTGAGATTCCCTGGTGACAGTCTCTTTGGTCCAACACACAGTCAGCAGCAATTCCTGATTGTGTCTCCTTCTTCTCTAGATCTCCGCTAGGATCTTTACTCTTTTCTCTAAGAGACTTCCAATTATTGCACATAGCAATAAGATCCTTGAAAAGAATAGCACAATGGAAGCTGATGATAGTTTACTATTAAACTATATACTGGATGAAACAACTATAGAACTTCTTATCTGTTCTTGTAAATACTGTTTACTACTAAATGCTGTTTTTTATTATAGTGAATCCTAGGGAATTTATAGTGGGAATTCAGTCATCTAACCCTCAATTGACACCTCTTCGATGAAATGGCAGCCGTTGCTATTGAATCACCCATCCCTGTCTTGGCAGCAATGGTCTTCCCCATCCTGGCTAGGATTCTGTCATTTAAACCTTGAGACCTAAATGGAAAGAGTCAGAAAACGTGTCCCTAACATTTTCCTCTCGATCCAAGCAAAACAACCTTATTTGGCTAGCGACATGCTTAGGTAATGAGACATATTACCCATTAAGGCAGATCACACACCAAATAATCGATTTTCTAGTTGCAGGTGGCATCACTCACCTCGCAACTTGCTATTCATTTCAAACCATTCAGTGATGAAACCCGACCAATCCCATTTGGTACTCCTGATAGTTAATTACTATCAGATGCCCCTATTTTATTGGCAACTCCACCCATTGAGATTTTAAGTATTTGTCTGGATTAATCCCTGATGGATATGACCAGGAGAATATCCCAAAATCCCCCAGATTAGTTACTCCAAAGCTTGGGCCAATTGATTTCCAATTCACTTCGCCTTAGGGAATTTTCCCCTAGCGATTTCTGGTAATCTAGCAGGCTGGGAATATAGGCAAAAATCCCAACACCAGCTCAGACAGCAAAAGCAACGGCTATTTTCCTCCATCAGTATATCTTTACATGACATGGGTGACCTCAAGTTTTGCCCTGTGATAATGGTAAAAACTTCACCTCCCAAGTGGTGAAGATTCTTGTGACTTCCATGGGAACACAACTGCTCTTTTCTGCCCCCTACAACCCTTCAACCAATGGTACTATGGAAAGGGCAAAGGGGACCCTGGTTTCTATACTGCAGAAAATGACCACTTCTGACCCCCTTCACTTGGATCTGTACTTACCAAGTGCCCTCATGGCCTACCATATCAGTTACCACCGTATTCTTAAGTTGTCTAGTTTCTGTGTGTTGTATGGACGAGAATCTGGGGTGCTAGCATTATTGACCAAAGACATTTTCACTGATAGGACTGACCCTGAGCAAGCCATGAAGAAGCTGGCTCAGCACATCATTCAGTTACAATATGAGGCGATGACCAACTTGACAAAAATTGTCACAAAAGAGGGTCAAGCCACAAATGAGCACCAGGCCCCTCTTCCTTCCTTCCAAGTATCAGACTTAGTGCTCTATTATCACAATCTTATCACCACTAGAAGGGAAAAACTTGGGTCCATTTGGGAAGGCCCTTTTGTAGTTACTTACAAGTGAGGAGAGGAGTACTCCATCAAATCCCTTGCTACAAGATTACTATTAATTGAGTTCATGGCCAATTCCTATGACCCTATTCTCCCCCTAACATTCTTGAGGGGGATGATGCTGGACAATTGCCCTCCTGGCTACACAATAAGAATGTTGTGGGTCAAATTCAGCTGAGAAAGGGAAATGTCAGACATTTACTAGTCTGAAATAATATTAATAATTTTTAGTGATATTGAGAGAATTGGTCAAAAGACCCTGGCCAATTCTCAGTAGAACCCCGCAAATTGGGGTGACACTAGTTCAAATACCTCACGGATAATTAATACTAATTTGGATAGTTGGATTACTCTGACTTCATGGCAGCCTCTGGGGCGTCCATCGGATGGATCTCCCCCAGCCCCTACCAATCCCATTCAAGCACCTACCTGGGGACCACCCTCTTTTATAGACGTGGCTGGGGACCCCTAAGGTGCATAATTTTTGCAAAAGGGGTTTGATTCAAATATCTTAAGTTGCTACCCCATGGTTACATCTTACCCAATATAATTCCCCATTCATCATTCAGCTTAAATGAAGCGAGTTGTCCAAGCTTCAATAAGTTAATTTGATGTTTCCTTTTTGGAATGTAACAAGCCATTCTGACTTGCATTGAATTCCTGTTGACCTTTCATTCAGTTTAAATATGGATCAGTAATATATCAAAGAGTAACACTTTTCTTATATTATCACCGGTGGCGCCTATTAAACTTATAAAACCCTTATTTTCCTAAGTTTTAAGTTTTTATATTTTATTATTATTGTGGTATCAACCCCCCATTGTTGGATTTTGGGGTAATAAGCACTAAGTGAGCATTTGTTACACCCAAAATCCAACACTCCCTACCAACCTTCCCCGCAAAGTAATTAAGGAAGAGCTTTGACTTGGACTTGCTTCCTACTGAGAAATTAAAGAATTCAAATTACAGTGGTTTCACCTGAAGCCAAACCTGTGCACATGAAAGGCAATCACCATAATCAACCTGATCCCTGATGTGGTCAAGGACCTCACAAGAGTCCCACACACAGTGGTGTTTCACCTCCTGAATGGAAGAGTGTCAAAGGTATTCCGCATCACACCAGAATGCCCACCACCAATATGCAATCACTGCAGCGCATTGGGCACAAGGAATAAGCATGCCCTATGTAGGAGGGCATTTTTCTTCCAGACTTCTGTGATGACGCCATGGATGAATATGATGAAGACTTCACCAAATAGTTGACACCAACCACGCCTTCCTCTGAGGAGAGGATGGGCAATACATTCTCATAGACCCAGTATCACCCAAGATATGTAAAATGGTAAAGGGTAGTCCCCTGTAGTGAGCACCACTTTGTGGGAATCCAGCTAGTAGTATGCTTGCCAGTGCTAAACGCCGCTGAATTCCACAATTGTTCTATGAAAATAAAGATAAAAACAATTATAAAAATAAAAAAACTTGGATTTTAGTTATTAGTGTAAGTATGGGAAGAAAAATGAACCCTCTCAATATTTGACCGATCATATTTAAACTGTATTAAGGGTTGGAGGGAATTCAATAGTAAGTTTGGAATGGCTTGTTATCGTCTGAATTAGAAAATATAAAAATGTAGCCTATTGAAGCTCAGAATACTTGCTTCACTTAAACTGATCAATGGATGGGGAATTATGTTTAGGCAGTATGTACCTGTGGGGTAACGATTTAATATATTTCATCTAATTTTCATTAGCAAAAAACTTTACCTTAGGTACCTCCGCTACACCTATAAAAGGGGTGGTCCCAGCTTAGGTGTTTGAAGAGAATATGACGTGGCATAGGGGAGAAACTGCCAATGGACTTTCCAGGTTCCCTCACGTGGTCAGTGCAATTTGACTGACCAACTTCGTGCTATTTGACCGTTTAATAATTGTAACAGTGTTACCCCTATTAAAAGGGTTTCACCAATAATTGACTAGTTTTTAGCTAGTTTAATTGTTAGTATTATTTAAATCATGGTTATCATTATTGTGGACTTGTAAATGTCCGACATTTCCCCTTTTCAGCTGATTAGCCCCAAAACATTCAAAATTGAAGCTGGGAGGGAAAATGTCCGACATTACCTCCCTCAAGAACATTGGGGGGAGAATAAGGCTGTAGGAAGTGGCCATGTACCCAATTGATGGTAATATCTTTAGACTAGGACTTTATAGAGTACTCATTGCCTCTCTTGTAGGTGATGGTGAAAAGACCCTCCCAAATTGATCCAAGCTTACCGCTTCTAGGAGTGATGCAGTTATGGTAGTATAATACCATGTCAGACACTTGGAATGTAGGTAGGGGGTTTGGAGCTCATTGGCAGCCTGCCTTTCTTTAGTCACCGTTTTTGCTAAATTAGTCATAGCCTCAGATTGGAGTTGGATGATATGCTGAGACAAGATTCTCATGACTTTCTTGGGTTCCTCAGCTCTAGAGGAGTCTACATATTTAACTAAGAGGGCAGGTATTCCTGGTTCCTTCCATAAAAGACATGGAATGGAGACATTTTCAAGATCCGATGATAACTGATTCAGTAGACCATAAGGGCACTGGTAGATATTGATCCCAGTGAAGAGGATCAAAGGAGGCCATTTTTCGTAGGATGGATACTAAGGTTCCATTTGCTCTCTCCAAGGCCCCATTGGTAGAGGGATTATATAGAGCTGAGAAGAGTTGTTGAGCTCCCATGAAGGTAGCCAGGTTTTGACTACTCTGGAGGTGAAGTTCTTACCATTATCACAGAGTAGTACTTGAGGACAGCTATGTTGAGAGAAAATGTTTGGATGTAAAAATATGGCTGTAGCCTTGGCCGTTTGGTCAGGGAGAGCCACGGCTTCAACCCACTTAGCGAAGTGGTCAATGGCTAAGGGGAAGTTGTTTGATACTGGTATCTAATATTGAAACCAGATTGCTTCTTACATGTGAGGCAGGCCTCCAAGACATCAACAATGGATTCCATAATTACATCCCAATAGTATCAATCCTTAATCCACTCATAAGTTTTCCTTGCCCTCCATGACCTAGAGTGGAGTGATCTTCTAGGATAGCAGGTACACGTTCAGAAGGCCAAAGGTAAGGCAGCCATTTTTCCCCTACCTGATTATACAACTTCCCATACTCCAATTTGGTGTTGCAGGAGTGCCGGGCTAACATCTTTTGGACAGGCTCATCCTCATCCTCCCAATCATTTGAAGTCATTAATAGGTCATGTAACCTCTTACTTCACTATTATCCAGGTGAAGGACTGGCAGCCAAGTCAACCCATCAATACCATGTGACAGGTTCCAGCATAGTGTTTAATCTTCATGTCATAAAGCTGGAGCTTTAGAGCTCAGCGAGCTAACTGGCCAGCAGGATCCTTCATATTCTGTAACCACTTCAGCAAAGCATGGTCCATAACTACAGTGAAGGTGGTCCCATATAGGGAAGGGCGGTAGTGCTTTACAGCTAACATAACAGCAAGGCACTCTTTCTCTATAAAGCTGTAGTTGCGTTCCGCCTTTGAAAGCATCTTACTGAAATAGGATATGGGATAATCTACACTGTTTTCATCCAACTGGGCTAAGATGGCCTCAACGGCATAGTCTGAGGCATCATTAAACAAGATAAAGGATTTTTTATAATCTGAGTGCCGTAGTATAGGGCGTTGTTGCAACAGTTGCTTCAGCGTCTCAAAAGTGGCCTTCTATTCAGAACCCAACTGAAATGGAGTATTCTTGGTTAATAGGCGGATAAGGGGCTTACTGAGGTGAGCAAACTTAGGGATGAATTGATGGTAATACCCCATCATCCCTAGAAATACCTGAATATCCTGTTAATTTTTAGGGGGAGGCATTTTTAGATTGCTTCGACCTTGTCCTGAATGGGTTGAATTCCTTCTTAGGAAATGGAGTGGCCAAGGAAACCCAATTTCCTTTGCTAAAGATACACTTTGAGGTTTTCTACTTAATATTTGACTTTTGTAAATGTTGAAACACTTCCTTCAGGTGATTAAGATGTTCTTTGAAGATTTTTTAGAACACCGTAATGTCATTAAGGTAGAAGATGACACAAGTTAACTTCAGGTCCTACTAAATTTAATCTATCGCATGCTGGAAATATGAAGGTGCGTTGCACAACCTTTGAAGTAATTGTGTGGGTTGGAAGAGACCCTCACTACAAAGAATAGCGCATTTATCCTTATCCTGAGGAGAAAGGTCCTTTTGCCAATAGCCACTAGCCAAGTCCAATGCTGAATAGTTAGATCTGGAGAATTGTTCTAGGGCGTCATCAATGTGGGGGATAGGGTAACTATTCTTTTATGTGAGGTTATTTAATTTTTGGTAATTCATGACTATCCAATGACCTCCATTTTTCTTTTTATTAGCAAAAAGAGGGAAGACCAAGGACTTTGTGAAGGAGCTAGTAACCCCGCGTCTAATAACTGCTTGAGCTCCGTCCTTATTTGCTGTTCCTCCAATTTTTATTGTGATAAGATTTGGACCTAATAGGAAGGGCATCACTAACATTGATGGAGTGGCTCCAACCCTTCATGTGTCAATAGTTAGTATCTGACTTTAAGAATATGTCACTATAGTCATTTAGTAGAGTATGAACTTTTTCCAGCTCATCTGGGGTCAGCTCATCCAAGATATGGACGTTGGGTAAGGCACACACCAGGCTATCCATTGGCAAGCCCAAATTCATTATAGAGCCAAAGCGGTGGATATGTTCAATATCCTCCATTAGGATTGGAGAAGACTCGGTCAATCTCCTGGTGTTTTCTTATAACTATGTCCCTGCCAGTGAGGTTTCCCAGTAGAATAGTAAGAGGCCTCTGGTAGGCTGGGTCCAATATCCCAGACTATACCCGAGGCTCCAAGGGATAATGCCATCAAGACTTCTGAGGTGCAATAAATAGTGGTGGGGTATTTGGAGCGTGATCTGTGTTTCAACCACTCGTTGTTCACCAGACTTAATAAAGATCTCATCTGCAGCATAGAAAAGGATACTGTCCCTAGCATCCACTGAATTGAGCAAATTCTTTGTGTTGCACCCAGAGGTGAAATAATGCAATGTCATAGCTGAAAAGGGGTATTCAACCAGGGAAGTTTATTTGTGCTTTCTGGGATATTTACTGAATAAGACTAAAGTGAATTCATAGTTGAGTAACGAGAGGAAACCTTGCTTCATGTTGATTATTCTCTCGTCTCAATCATAAACTGGGTACTTATGAGCATATCATAGGTGTTGTTGTCCAAGGCCACTGCTGGGGCTGATAAGATAAGCTCACCTATTTGAATGGGAAGGAAGAGTATGCTCCAATGGCATGGGTGTTATTCAGGCCAGCGGTTCCATATCCTTGAGTGTACTCCAAGTAAGGCGTTAGCTTTATTTTTTGAAAAGCTTAGTAAAGATCACGTTAACTGGGAAACCAGTGTCCAGGATGGTCATTACTCGAACTTTTTGAATGAATACTTCAACCTTGGTGATTGTTCATCCAAAGTTAGGTGATAAAGCTAACACCTCCTTAAGCCGGAAAGTGGAGGTTAGTTTTTGAGCAGTATCAGGGTAGTTAACCAGAATGATTTCATAGTATGAACCCGCTGAAGAGGGTGAATCAAGCCAGATAGAAACTGTTTGCCATCGCTGGCAGTGTCAATGACTCTGGGACACCCTAGAATTTGTGATGGATGGGGTCTCTGAACACTGCTACAAAGTAGTTAGGCAAGAGTGCTCAGGTAAGTGCCCACAGGCAGGATAATCCTTCTGTGAAAATGTCATAATCTGACTATGTGGGAAGCACTTTACCATGAAAGTTTGTGCCACAGTCAGGACTATACTGGCGCTCAGCAAGAGGGTTTGACCCCAAGAAAGAGCATATAAAGACTCAATGGCCTTGTCAAAGTCCGAGCTTTCTCCCATGTGAAGTTTCCCTTAAGGCCTCAATAAACTGATTTCCAATTTCAAAAATATATTTTAGAATTTACTAAATTTATTTTTAAAATTATAGAAGTTAAAACTGTGTAAAGCAGTTTCATCAGCTCAGAATTATATTGAGCTTACGGGAGAAGAGCGGGTCTTGTTCTCTACAGAGTCTGCAGGCATCTTCTTGATGACAGGCATAACCCAAGGATATAGACCCACAATTTCTTTGTTGAGATCCGCTCCAGAACTAGGATCAGGTACCCTCACAGTTGCAGAAACTTTTCTGAAATTATTATTCAGCTTTAAATTGTTCTTGAAGCCCAGGCCATTCTCTTCACCCATATTCCTCAATATTGCCAACAGGGGTTTGGCAGCATCTGATTGGCTAGAGCGCCATTTATGAGGGTAATCTCATAACCCTTTTTGGTAATATTTATTTTGGTGGCATCTGGTTGTCCAGAGCACCATTTACAAGGATTTTCATCCTTGTTAATACATTTTGGGACATCGGACTTGGCTGCACTTGGTTGGCCAGAAATTTATGTCCAAGGGTCCACTCCCTTGTTGCCACATTTGATAATATTCGATTTGGCAGCATCTAGTTGGCCAGAGCGCCATTTTGAAAGCTTTCATTCTTCATCAGCCTCGCAATTTTTATTTAGCTTTAGTTTCAAAGAATCTGATTTTTCAGATTGCCATTTACAAAAATTGTAGCTATTGTGCCTCTCTCTTGGCCTTGATCATCACCCTAGGGAAGATTAGGGCAATGTGATGGTCAGGCAACGCCTTGACCGTTACATTACCCCCCAGATGAGAGCCTCCAATTCCAGAACTCCTCCACCTTCTGCGGGCAGTTGCTGCAGTCATTGGCAGTCTGCCAGGTGGGCTCTTCCACCAGGTAACCTACCCATTTGACTAGATACCAACGTTTTTCTCTGAGAGATTTTCATGTCCAAGGTTTAATCCACATCATACTCAGCCTCTCCTGGGTTTCCCGAGTGGACTGGCTCCAGTTTCTCTTGAAGAGGGCCTTCAAACTTCTTCAGTTGTGAGACATGCAGTACCAGATGTGCATGAGATCCATTGGGAAACTCCAGTTTGTACGCCACTTTATTTACCTGGTTTAGACTTAAATGGGCCAGGGCGACTGGTCCAAATTTTCCTGCAGCTTGCAGGAACCAAATAATTTTGCATTGATCATCACTAGATCTCCTTCATTTACCACTGGGGCCTCGGATTGGTGAGTGTTAGCATTCTTCTTCTGTGCCTCTATCGCTTTTGTTAAATTCACATGTAGGGTTTTCAGGTTTTCCCACATTTCAGATGCCAGGTCGCTCACCGCTGGGTTTGGACCTCTGGGGTGGTTTTCCACCATCTTTGGGTGGAAACCGTAGTTTGCCATGAAGGGCGACATTCTCATTGATGAATGTGCTAAGTTATTGTAAGCAAATTGGGCTAGTTTCAGCCAGTCCGTCCAGCGTTCCTGTTGGGTGGTCATGTAGCATTACAGATACTGCTCAAGGACTTGATTGACTCATTCCATCTGGCCATCCAACTGAGGGTGGTAAGCTGAGGATCTGCACGGTTTGATCTGAAGGTTTTTTAGTAGGTGTTGCCAGAATCAGGCGATGAATTGTGAGCTTCTATCTGACACTATTTCCTCCGGTAGGCCATGGTTAGCGAACACCTCATTCATAAAGATCTCCACCATGCCCTTTGCTGTGATATTGGAAGTACACAGAAAGAATTCCGCGTACTTGGTCATTCTGTCTACTATAAACATCACAGCATCATACCCTTTAGATTTTGGAAACCCCATTATGAAATCCACACTCAGTGAGGACCATGTCATTTCCACAATCTGGATTGGTTTGAGTTTCCCCAAAGGCTTCTGCCTAGCATTCTTGGACCAGGCGCATGTTACACATTTTAGGATGAACTCCCTCACGGCGCTTGGCATCCCCGGCCAGGAGTAACTCTGGGCCAAGAGCTCTATCATTTTCTCATTCCCAGGGTGTCCCGCCAAGGGGTGATCATGGAAAGCGCTTATCGCCTCCTCCTGGAGCTCGCGGCTGGGCAGCCATGGGCGCCCTTTGTGGAGGATAAGGCCCTTCTTTTTCAGAAATTCTTATGCTGTTCATTCTCCACCCCCCTCCTCCAGGTCCTTCCACAGTGTGGCCCCATACTTTGAGCTTCGCTGGGCATCCCGGAGCTTGTCCTTCAGTTCATGGGTGGCATTTTGGATGATGGTGAACACATTTGAGGGCACCATAGTTGCTGTGTTGTATGCATCCAGCTCTTCCATCGGGAAGGACTTTCCTGGGTCCCTGCTTAAGAGATCTGGGATGAAGTTGCTCTCCCCCAGCTTATACACACAATCTTGAAGTCATAAGGCGCCAGCTCTAAGTGCCACCTGGCCTGGCGCTGGTTCATGCGCTTTGGACTCTTGTAAAATTCGAGGGCGCGGTGGTCTGTTATGATGGTGAAAGGGTATCAGGCGTAGAGTAAGTGATGCTGCCATTCCTCCAAAGTTGATACAATCGCTAAGAGATCCTTGACATACACAGGGTAGTTCGTCTCAACGGGAATCATTTTCCTGCTAAAATAGCTTAAAGGATGGTCTACCCCATCTTCCCCTCTTGCAGCAGAAATGCCCCAATCGTGAAGTTTGAAGCGTCAGTCTCCATTATGAAAGGTCGGTTAGCGTCAGATTGGCTAGTACTGGTGCCTTAATGAGGCTCTCCTTGATGGTTTGGAAGGCTTTTTCCTCCTCTTCTCCCCCAATGGAACGACACCTGCCTGTCAAATGGGTTAAGGGTGCCATTTTCTTGGAGAGGTCTTTTGCAAACCTTCTCAGGAAGTTCACCACGCCCAGAAAGCTTCTAAAACCCGTTCTATCTTTAGAGTCCGGCCACTCCCTCACTGCCTCCAACTTGTCAGGGCATATGGCTGTTCCCTTTTGGAAGACTACATTCCCCAAGAAGGAGACAGAGTCCTTGTAGAACTCACATTTTGATGGCTTTAAGCAGAGGTACGCATTATTGAGGGCCTCCAGCACGCCCAGAAAATCGCCTTTTTGGTCATCTTTGGTCTTGAAGAACACAAGTATATTATACATATATGCCACACAACATTTCACAATTAGGTTTCCTAGGGCATTATCTATGGTACGCTGGAATACTGCTGGGCGTTCTTGAGGCCAAAAGGCATCACCTTGTACTCAAAGATCCCTAAGTGGCACTTGAAAGCCGTATATTGTTGTTGTTCTGCGATTACAGGAACTTATTTGAATACATCGACCAGGTCCAATTTGGTGAAAACCTGACTACCTGAGATCATTTGAGAGATGGTATCCATCAGTGGAATGGGGTAGGGGTCAGACTCAGTTATTGCGTTCAGCCGTAAATAATCTACACATGGGCGTAGCTTGCCACTTGCTTTTGGGACTAGGAGTATAGGTGACATCACTGGAGACTTGGAGGGGACGATCATCACACGCTCTAGCATTTCCTTGACATAAACTTCTAGGGCAGCCTTCGCCTTCAGGTTCAAAGGGTAGATGGGTTAACCCTTGGGGAACTCCGCATTATTTTTGAACTTGAAAGTAAAAGGGAAAGACCCACTTGGGGTTGTTGAGGGAGCTTGGTTCTTCTGGAACGGGTTACATATGTGCGAAATTCTTTAGGAATGTCCACCCCTGGCTCCAGCCCCAATACTGCGTTCACCTCAGGCTTCCCTCCGCCAGTGGTGAAGAAAATTAACGCCACTGGAGGTTGGCCCTTGGGGTGTAGAATGACCAGGCGCTCCTGCAGTTTGAACTGAGGGGAGTACTTGTGCCACCACTGCATGCCCAGGATTATAGGGTGTGGAAGATTTTTAATAGCACTAAATGATTCTTGGAAGGTGTGAGGCCCCTGACGCAGCAGCACCTGGGTTTTGAACTTCCAACTGCTTACCATTTTTGAGGTGTCTGCAAGTGTAACGGCTCCCTTCCATTCCATCTCCAGCTTCATTCCTTTAGCTAACCTGTAATCCAGATAGTTGTCCTCCGCTCCAGTGTCTACCAGCGCCCAAAGTTGATCCTCCCTCTTCCCCTTTCTTCCCCAAAGCTGTAACGAGTAGGGGACATAGAGATAATACTAGGTATTTTCTTTATTGATTGTAGCAACGCGTGCGGGAGTAGGGCGGAAGTTGTAGGAGGGACTGGGGTTGCCCTCTCTAGGGTTCTCAGAGGGGTTCACCCCATTGGCGGAGCTGGAGGGTGATCCCTGTGAGGGCTCCTGCGAGGTGCTGGAGACCAGCTCAGACTCAGATCAGCAGCCGTGAAACTTCCCATGTTGTGCCACGGGATGGGATTTTGCCTGAGCTAACACTAGTTGGCCCTCCACCTGGGTCGTGACTGAAATTTCCTCATCAAGGCTGGCTCCTAGGCGGGTGGCAGCCATGGCAGTGAGGATGTCAGGACAGAGATTCTGGAGGAACATCCGAGAAAGCTGGGTAGAGGTGACCTTGGCCGCCTTAGCCAAGGGGCAGTATACCTGAGCGTATTCCATGACTGACATCTTACCTTGTGTGAGGTTTAGGAGGGCTGACCACGCTGCGTCTTGGGAGTCATTCAGTGTGGCTGCCCTCTCAACCAACTGGAGACATTCATCCAAGGTGGGAGGGAGCACCGACTGGGCTTCCAATAGCTCAGTGAACCAATCTGCTAGGTTTCTGGGAAGGGCGGTCACTATTTGAGAAATCTGGAGTGACACTGGGGCAGTTACTCCTGAGGCAGTGGTCAGCTGGGCCTGAAGTTTCACACGTGAGAAGGTAGCATGTAGGGTGCTCAGCTTCCCTAGAGTGAGGGCCTATCGAAATTCCAATGCGGGCTGCTCAGAATGAAAGTAGATTTGGACATATCCATGGGAGGGAAGGAAACGAGCAACTTCTTTTAAGAGGAACTGAGAGAAAAGAAGCCCATCAGGAACGTGGTTGGGTGTTTGTACCATGCGGGCAAGGCGCGTTCTGACGGCTTGTCCATCATATCCAAGAATAAAGACACAATGCTGAATGAGTTTCGTCTAATGTGATGGATGGGGCCTCTGAACACTGCCACAAAGCAGTTAGACAAGAGTGCCCAGGTAAGTGCCCACAGGCAGGATAATCCTGCTGTGAAAATGTCCCTAATCTGACTATGTGGGAAGCACTTTACTATGAAAGTTTGTGCCTCAGTCAGGACTATACTGGCGCTCAGCAAGAGGGTTTGACCCCAAGAAAGAGCATATAAAGACTCAATGGCCTTGTCAAAGTCCGAGCTGTCTCCCATGTGAAGTTTCCCTTAAGGCCTCAATAAACTGATTTCCAATTTCAAAAATTCATTTTAGAATTTATTAAGTTTATTTCAATATTATAGAAGACAAAACTGTGTAAAGCAGCTTTGTCAGCTTGGATTTATACTGAGATTAGGGAGAATAGTGGGTTTTGTTCTCTGCGGAGTCTGCAGACATCTTCTCAATGACAGGCATAACCCAAGGATCTAGACCCAAAATTTCTTTGTTGAGATCCACTCCAGAACTAGGATCAGGTACCCTCACAGTTGCAGAAACTTTTCTGCATTTATTATTAGCTTCAAATTGTTCTTGAATCCCGGGTCATTCTCTTCACCCATATTCCTCAATATAGCCAACAGGGGTTTGGAAGCATCTGATTGGCTGGAGCGCCATTTATGAGGGTTATTCTCATAGCCCTTTTGGTAATATTTCGTTTGGCAACATCTGGTTGGCCAGTGCACAATTTACAAGGAGTTTCATCCTGTTGATACATTTGGAGACCTCAGCTTTAGCTGCACCTGGTTGGGCAGAAATTTGTGTCTGAGGGTCCGCTCCCTCATCGATACATTTAGTAATATTCATTTTGGGGCATCTGGTTGGCCAGAGCGCCATTTACAAGGATTTTCATCCTTGTTAATATATTTTGGGACATCGGACTCAGCTGCACCTGGTTGGCTGGAAATTCATGTCCAAGGGTCCACTCCCTCATTGCCATATTTGGTAATATTCAATTTGGCAGCATCTGGTTACTCAGAGCACCATTTTTGAGGCTTTCCTTCCTTGTCAGCCTCACGATTTTTATTTAGCTTGGATTTTGAGGCATCTGATTCATCAGATTGCCATTTACAAAAATTGTAGCTATTGTGCCCCTCTCCTTGGCCTCAATCATCCTAGGGAAGATTAGGGCAATGTGATGGTCAGGCAACGCCTTGACCGTTACAGAATTTTGCTGGGGTACTTTTCCTCAGATATGATGGTCTCACCTACTCCTACAGCGTTCAAATGATCAGGAACCTCCATTTCTGCAGGTGCTCCCAATATATAGTAATCAATACCAATGTGACTCCCCTCAGATTTGTCCCCAAGGGTGTTCTCAACCACTGGAAAAGCCGCAATTGAGGTGGGGAAGACGGCCACATGAGGTTGAGTATCTCTATTCTGACCGCACATTTTTTCATCAAGCCCTTTGTTGTTGCAGGGGTTACCCTTAGGGCGCGCAACTACCAGCTTGGCTGGATGAGAAGGCAGAGCGGCTTTAGTAAGCTTGTGCGGGGGTACAATATTAACTACTTTACAGGGCTCTGATTTACAGAAAGACGTGACATCTGGATTAAGTCGCCCTGAGGAAACATGTTTCACTGAAAGGATAGACATAGAAGGGCTCACCCCCTACTGTTCTTTGGGGGAAAGCTTCTTAATGAGTAGAACTGAAGGCTTCACCTCAGCTTCATTCTTGTTGCACATGAATGGAAATCAGCAACGTCTAGAAGAACCTCTTTTATGTCGCATATGGTTTTAAAGTGGCGTTTCAGTGAAATGATATGCCTGGAAAGAGAGGGTTGAGAAGCCAACCCAGCTAATATGGCTGCAATAGCATCATTCAGGGTTAGCATGGTAGGAGTTGATAACTTTTACGCAGAAAGGTAAAATTGCTCAGCAAAAGCAGCTGTCAATTCGCCCTCATATATTATAAGGTGCATAAAGGCCTGTTTATCCCTGTTAAGACTCTGCTTTGAACCAAATTCAGCTAAGTGAGCCTCTTTCACCTCTGCCCAGGTATGCAGATTGTCCATGTGAGGAACTATCATTTCTTGTGCCAAGTGACTTAATCAAGGAAGGATGGAATGAACTTTTTGCATATACGTTGTGCCATGCATAGAAGCCTCATAAACATATAAAAACGAAGCAATACTCCTTTCACTGGGGTGTATTTGTCTTTGAGAGGTGGTTTTAGGGCCGCTGCTCCAGCTTTTTAAGATGAGAGAGTGCTGGCGAGTTGTTTTACAGGGTAACTAATCTTAGTTCAGGTGGAAGGGGAGAGTTGGAGGGCTACTCACTTTAAAAGCCTCCATTTTTGATTTTGATCGAAATTATTTGGTGTACAGGGTAGTCCCCTTTAGTGAACACCACTTTGTGGAAATCCAGCAAGTAGTGTGCTCGCCAGTGCTAAGCGCCGCTGGATTTCACAATTTTTTTATTAAAATTAAGATAAAAACAATTATAAAAATTAAAAAACTTGGGTTTTAGGTTTTTATTAGCGAGGCACGGAAAGAAAAAATGAACCTTCTCAATATTTGACTGATCAGTATTTAAACTGTATTCAGGGTTGGAGGAAATTCAATAGTAACTTTGGAACAGCTTGTTACTGTCTAAATTAGGAAATATGAAATTTTAGCCTGTTGAAGTTCATAATACTTGCTTCACTTAGGCTGACCAATGGATGGGGAATTATGTTTAGACAGTATGTACCAGTGGGGTAACAATCTAATATATTTCAGCCAATCCCCATTAGATAAAATTCTTTCACCTTGGGGACCTCCGCTACACCTATAAAAGGGGGTGGTCCCAGCTTAGGTGTTTGAAGGGAATTGGACGTGGCAATGAGAAAAACCACCAATGGACTATCCAGTTTTCCTCACATGGTCAGTACAATTTGACTTCCCAACTTAGTGCTATTTGCCCGTTTTGTATTTGTAACTGTGATGCCCCAATTACATTGTTCCACCAAGATTTGACCAGGGTCTTTTGGCCAATTTCATCATTGGTATTATTTTAATCATGCTTATCGTTATTGTGGACTTGTAAATGTCCAATATTTCCTCTTCTCAGCCAACTTTGCCCCAGAACATTCTAAAGTGAAGCTGGGAGGGCAAATGTCTGACAGCGGCCAAGGCTGCATCATTTGCGGTCTCCTCCATTGGCTCAGGCCAAATTCAGGAGGACATAGAGGAAATCAACTAAGACATCCAATTAGAAAAAAAGCCCAAGCTGAAAATTTTTTTAACAATTTGACTGAATCACCACATGGTATCAATCAACTGAACTTAGTAGGACAATTCAGCTCCACTATGGGCGAAAATGTGAGACTCTCATCTACAAATTTGAACCCCACAACCATAGAAAGTATAAGAACACCACACCAAACCACTATGAGTCAAGAGTGGGAAAATCTGACTCAAACCCTTTAAACTGCAAGACCCATGTGAAATTGGCACAGGGTAAGGGATCAGACAATAACACAGAGCGGACTGGCCCAGTGACATGGAGCAGGTAATAGAATATGAGTGCTGGGTTTGGGCCAGTTGGCCCTCCCAACTGCTTCTGAGGCTCCATGGGCACCTCGGTGTCAATAGCGATGTTAAACATCATGGGAGCCAGGGCTCAAGTGTCCTAAGCCAAAAAGCTGGACTTTCTGATAAAACCCCCTTTAAATATCATGGCCATAAAGAATCCCACTGTCTATAGGGGGAAGAGGGATCCTGGTCAGCCAGGGTCTCACCATCCCAATCAGTATGAATGTCTCACTGTGGGGTGGTCATCCAATATAACAAAAAATTAAAAATCACTAACTCTTCTTCATACCTTCACAGCCACATCCTGGTAGCAATGATTGCATTCCAAGAGGACACAATCTAAATAGCATGTGTCTATGCACTGTGAACTTCAGCTGAGAGTAAACAATTCCTTGAAACCGTCCCAACACTCATTCTCCCACCAGATACCATCCTGTATGGCGACTTTAACTGTTGGGCTAATCCCAACATGGACTAATGGCATAACCCCAGGTGATACCCCCTGGGGCACATTGAAATCTGTGCAATGAAGGCATCCCTTGGCCTACACAATACCCTCCCATCAGGTCACCACTCCTCCCCCACATGACCCGCCCCAACATATGCAAGGTAACACTCATCTCAATGAGCCGCATTAACTTCATCCTCAACCTAAAAACAACACCGCTCAAACATCTCCAACTTCTCAACAAAAAGATCAATTTCTCTTACCACCAACTCCTTTTGGTGCAGCTTTTCGCCAATATGAATTACCACAAAGGTGTCACCCTGGAGAAAGCTACACCCAGAAAACATAAATTGCCCAAAATATCCAACTGGGTCAAACAAGAGGCCACAAACCCATTTGCATTGGACCCTATCAAAACCTGGGAAAAATTCAAAGCTGAACTAATAAATAAAACTCGCTTCTCGCCTTGCATAATTACACTGCTGACACAGCCACAATTAGGTGCTCCTTGGCGGAACTGGACCACCTCAAGCTCAACACCCCGAAGTATGGCTATAGCCCCAACTGGGGGCGCAAATGGGCAAAAATATCCGCCTTCCTAAACGCCCTCATCTTCAAACACCAGCATAGAATCAAAGTAAAGAAAAGTTAAGTTCATAAAAAGAAGGCGAAATCCTGCTCATACTGCTTGTTGAGAATTTATATGACTGTATGACAAGCCACTATTAAGACCATGTGGATCAGTAAAGGAATTCCGCTGAAGGATCAATGGGAAGAATCCGCTGAGGATGATTCAGAGCTATAAGGGATTGGTCGCTTTAGGATAAGCGATAATGGGTCATAATGGGTCTTATTGGGTTGCCTTCAAAATAGGGCAATAAGGCAATGTCGACATTTGATGAAAGGTTTTGGATCACCTCAAAACAAGGCGATAAGTAATTTAAGAATAATACGCTGAAACCAATGAAAAGATGGCGACATGAATAAACTAAGTGGAAGATCTGGTACTGGCAGAGGCCGCAGGAATATCAGTGAAATGAGGGGACTGGAGGTGATTGTCTTGGATTAAGGAAGAAAGAAGAAAGAGGAAGAGAGCGTACAAAGGAAGGATCAGCTAAAGATATAATTTTTAATAAAGAAGTGATTGGGAAAAAGATCCCGTGTTCATTATAATAAATTAAGTGTTTAAACGTGTATTGAGGAACCAGCAATCATCGTAGTGACTGTTCTAATTGTTCAATGGGGAAACCCTGTATAATAAACCCTCTGACGGGTACATACCAAATCTCCAAGATTCAACAGTGGTGCTCACTACAGGGGGCCCATTAACCAATAACGAAAATATGAAAATTCAACCACCAGCTATATCACATCCTTGTTGTTTCTAAATGAAATCTTTACGAAACAATGGCCCTGGGCCCTACAAGGAGTTGAGACTTGCGTTAGATACTGTGCTCAAAAAACAGGATGAGTTGCTTCAAAGAGTTTACAATGACAAGTTGCCGCCATTCAATTGTCAAGGAAATATTCATGGGTTCCTTCGCTGATTTGAGTTTGTAACTGAGGAAACTTCAGATTGACAAAGGGCAAAGCCGTTACTCTCCTCTTGGGACGTTGGAAGTGCTGATCAAGTCTTCTGTTACCTCTCAGCTAGTTCCATTTCATACCATGAAGTTAAGGAGACTGTGCTGCAACTGTTCGGTGGAACCGCATAAATGTCACAGCAGAAAGCCAAGTTCTTTATCATTGGGTTTCAGTGAATCGAGACCCTCACTGCATTTGCTGACCAATTTACTACAGAAGCGCATGTGCTGATCGGAGCAGGCATTCTATCCAAAGTTGATGTGTGTATAGCTATGGCCTCAGCGGTGAAGCCATACCCTGAGATTTACAATGTTATAGCTCCATTGTTAGAGCTGGATGTACCTCTCCTTAAACTTGTTCAGTTTGTATGTCAATTATCTGTTAATTTTACTTCATCCAATACCAAGCAGATCCACGCTGTTACAGTTGTTCGCCCTAATCATATGAGAAGAGATAACTGGGCAGGAAAAATTCAGTCAGGATACTCTTCTCAGTACAATGGACGTTCCTCAATTACTGATCAACATTGGACCAGCTAATGATCTGGGCCTAACTACGCTGACAGAGGGCGGTCATTATACTGTTGGGGGTCTGGTCACGTCAAACCTTTTCAAAATCATCTAACATATGTACCAACTTATCCTAAACACGGCTGTAGGTCTTACAGAGTAAGTTGTTTTAATTGTGGACGTAATGGGCATATGGGACGATGGTGTCCTAACTAACGGATCCCTCCCTTGCAACAAGAGCAGGGCTATCAGGGAAAATCCTGAGCGGAGTAGAGAAGGGACTTTCTACTGCCGCTACCTCGAACTTATATGTCCCACATGAGTCTACTGTGTTAAGTATAGCTGAATCTTCTCAGTATGATGATACTTTCCTCTACCACCCGCCGGTTGGGAAAGTAAATGTGCTGACCCAAGCACACGTTGAAGAAACAATGGACAAAAACTCTCTGGATTAACCAAAGCTTTATGCTTGTCAAATATTCGACCAAAATCTATTAGACCAGCTAGAACCAGTCGCAAATGCCCTGTCATTAAGAGGAATAAATGTTGCCCTCTCAGTGGACACTATCATAAACAGATACCCTAAAATAGGTGCGTGTATTATGAGTTTCCTGGGAAAACCTGGATCTTTAAGTGTACACAAGGTGAATAGCTGGGATGTATCTTACTCAGAATGCACTTACTGCAACATTGTGGTAGCCAAAACTTGGGTACGGGCTATCATCAATACAGGAGCACCTGTTAACATTGCCTCCACTAAATTGGTGGCAAAGTTGTCCTTAAAACCTGACATAGACCACCAAGTGGTGTATGGGACCGCTGGAGTTGAAACCACCACTTCTGAGGGAGCATATAGCGCTCTCCCCTTGCGGTTCAGATCTATTGTTGTGGTGGCTCCAGCGGTGGTTTTGCCAAACAGTAGCTATGGTTTATTGATCGGAACTGCATTTATGCAACACTATGGGGCTATAGTGGACATGATGGAAAAGACCCTAGCCATTGCGGGGCAGCGAATTCCTATATATTTCTCCTCTCATAGAGCGCCGAGGAGTTCAACACATATGGGACAAATCAACCTTACCTACAGCGATGGGGTGATCCCAGTGCGCTATCATTGTTTTAAAAAGAAAATGTGGGCCCTTCTTCATCAGATATATGAATACTAAGGGTTACTGCTTAGAGCAGCTGGAGCTATATTCATTCCCTCTGGACATCAAGTAATAATTGACACTGAGTTAGAGGTGGAAGTGCCAGAGGGGCTCTTTGGGGAGATCATTGGGATTTATCAGCAATCGCGGCTTGAGCCCCATGTGGCTCCCAGCATCATACTACTAGGCCATGGTGAAATTAAAGTACTAATAGAAAATATTCAGAACAGTCCCATTCAAATCTTCCAGCATCAGATTATAACATATTTACATCTGACTTTGGTGAAAGAAATTAAACAGGTTCATGATTTTGGTTCTCTGGATTTATTTGGTTTGCCCATTGAACCGCCTCTCAGTGCAATGGTGGTTGTACCGCGGGAAAATTTATTGGGGTTATCAGAAGATCAGAAAGAGTGGGCTTGAAGCGCTGTTTCAAAAGTATAAAGAGATCTTTATGGTCGTCAATCATGATCTGGGGTGCGCTCAGGGGGCTATTCATCAACTTGATAGTGGGGACCATCCTCCCATCAGGTCTTGACCATTCCATCGATCACTGGCAGCTAAATAAGTTGTCACTGAGGAAATTAAAAAACTGTTGGAGCAGGGAATGCTTGAACCGTCCAAAAGCCCATGGGCTTCGCCTGTCCTAATTGTAAAAAAGAAGGATGGCACTAATCGTGTAGTAATTGACTACTCGAAACTCAATAGCATCACCAAAAAAGATTCATACCCTCTGCCACAGATTAATGATGTGCTAGATCGGCTTGGTGGATCCCACTACTTCTTGGTGATGGATTTGATATCTGGGTATTGGCAAATTGAGTTGCTTAGGGAGGAGCAAGATAAATGCGCGGTAATCACCTCAAAAGGGCTTTTCCAACCAACATGCATGCCGCAGGGACTACGTAACGCCACAGCTACATTTCTAATGAGCATTGGATACTATACTGAGTGATCTGAAGCTGTCGTGCATTCTTGTATATCTCAATGATATTAAAATCTTCTCTCGCATGTTTACTGAGCATCTCACTCACTTGGAAGAGGTAATAGCCGACTGGCTGAGGCCAATATCAAAATAAAGCCTTGTAAATTCCACTTCTTCAAAGATCAGCTTGAGTATCTTTGGTTTGTGGTGGATGCGACTGGGCTAAGACCTCAACCAGCCAAGGTAGAAGCCATCCAGAGGATGACTAAACCCGCTAATAAGCGGGACATTCAGGTGTTTCTGAGAATGGTGGGTTATACCACCAATTCATACCCAAATTTCAGTTGCATCAGAGGTCCACTGTTCGAGCTATTGAAGAAAGTTGCAATGTTCAAATGAATGGAGCGATGTTAATGCGCTTTTGATACACTTTGTTTGGCATTAGTCAGTGTGCCAGTGTTGCGCTATCCTAATTTTGATAAGGAATTTTTAGTGCAAACAGATGCGTCCCTTTCTGCTGTTGGGGAAGTCCTGTATCAGAAGGAAGATGATGGAGAAGAGCACCCTGTGTCATACTGTAGCCACAGCTTGAATTGCCATGAACGCAATTACACTGTAACTGAGCATGAATGCTTAGTGGTAATCTATGAATATAAACAGTTTTGAGTCTACCTGCATGGAGTAAAGTTTAAAGTCATGATGGATCATGCATCATTGTGTTGGTTGCAGAATTTAAAGAAGCCTTAAGGGCGACTAGCACGATGGGCTTTTAAACTGCAAGCTTACAACTTTGAGATTTTACATTGACCAGGAGCTAAATACAAAAACGCTAATTGTTTATTGAGATTACTGACAATGCAGTTACGGTGGATCTAAGCGCTATAATGTTCAAAAAAATGCTCATCAGAAGATATGAAGATGAACTGCTTCAAGTGATCAAGTTACTAGACGAACTCAGGACCAATACATTCCTAAGAAATAGGGAATTGTATAGGAGTATAGGGGACGTTACCATGATTATACCAAGGCCTTCTAATCGCTCAAATATTATTATGAGTGCACATCGAGCAGTTGGCCATGGCAGAGTTCAGAAAACTCTTGAATTGTTTAGACCAAGGTATTATTGGGAAAGCATGCAATATGATGTGCTTGAGACCCTGTTTTGCTGCCACCAGTGCCAGGTGGAGAAGCCCTTCCACCAGAAGAGTTCATACCAGTTGGTAAAGCCTCGCTTTTCTTGGCACACCATCTCTATTGATGTTGTGGGCCCCTTGCCAACTGGAGCAAATCGGTCTAAGTATATCCTGGTGGCAATTGACCACTTGATGAGGTGGGTGGAGGCGCGAGCCATTTGGGATCTGGGGCAGTTACTGTGGCTAAGTTTGTAATAGAATGTATCATACAGCGGCATGGATGCCCGCAGTTTATCCTTACTGACAATGGAACCAACTTCACCTCCCACATTTTACCCAAGCTCAACGAATTAATGGCCATTCGCGGGGTCCTAACAACCACGTATCACCCTGAGTCTAATGGAATGGTTGAGCGAGTTAATGGGACTCTGGTGAATATACTCCAGAAACTGGTTATGGATAGACCCTCCAATTGGAGTACCCTTCTTTCTACTGTGGTATTTGCCTACAATATAAGCTACCATTTGGCCATGGGAAAAAGCCCCTTTATATTGCTTTATGGGTGGCACCCTGCTCTGCCTGTGCTGCTATATGCCTGTATTGAGAACACCATAAAAGTGGATCCACAGCAATATTTAACCACCCTTACAAACATGCTGATTAAGTTACAAACTGAAGCATACTCGTTCAGCCTCACCAAGAAAATCAAAACTCAGGCTACAGATCAAGCATGGCGGAGCAGCCTAATGCAGTTCAAAGATGGGGATATGGTGTTATTCCACGATCAGCATGGATTTGGCTGGAAGCACAAACTAGCTAATATTTGGATTGGGCTGTTTGAGATAATAGAGAAAATGGGAGTCAACGCTTATACTACAAGGATCCTGAAAGCAGACATATTATAAATTGGGTGCACGCAAAGTTCCTTTGAGCATATAAGCAGTAATAATAAAAATAAAAATAAAAATAAAAATAAAAATAAAAATAAAAAAAAATAAAAAATAACAAATAACAAATAACAAATATATATATATAAATAAACAAAAAGAAAGATAATACATATCATATAAATATATATGCATGAGTGCTAGTGGGATTTTTATTTGCGGGTTGTCCTTCAAGGTCTTTCACTTTGCTGTTTTTGTCTTCCTGTCTTTTTTCAGCTTCTTGTGATGTTCTTTTTGCTTCAATCGATGGGACCTGTGTTTCTTCTTCCGCTGCTTTGGGCATGCCATAGTTTCTATGGACTTGACTGGGGTTGGGGGTGGAGGTGAAGGCTGCTGAGGTGATAGCAAAGGGGCTGGTGTCCGCCCTTGGGCCATTACACTAGGTTGAAGTGGAGAGGACGGTGCGATGGAACTAGGAGAGGAGGATGGACTGAGATTCTATGGTAACAGATGAGGTGGAGAGAGTTTGGCTGGTTGATCAAGTTGGAACCGTTCCTGTCCCACAAGGAGCAGAGCTTATAACCACATGTGTTGATGCTCCCAGGAAATCAAGGAGTATGCCAACAGAGGGGGCTGAAGTTATAAGGGGTGGCGAGTGAGCAGGCGTGTGCTGGCTCAAGAAAAAAAGGCTGCGCCCAGAGCCAGGCAATCTACAAGGAAGTCCTCCATGCTCAGATATGCTATTGGAAGAGGTGCAGTTGCGGTGAATGCTGCACTGTGGGCCCATTTGAGAGCTGTCTGGTGCTGCTCTATTCCTGAACCTAAAGTGGTGGCGGGATGCAAAATTAAGTTACCTATGAGCGCCATGATGGGAAGATACTGTGATGGATTGTCAGCGCTGAGGGTGGTGAACGCCGCGGTGACCCCAGAACAAAGGCGAGTTAATCTGTTGTTGTGAAAGTTTACCCCTAAGGATCAAAAGTGAGCGGGAGCGCGGGAGAAGGACCCTGACCAGCAGGCTATCACCCACTGCACAAAACACAGCATCTGCTGTATGGACAGAGGCACCGGATGGGGTTCTACAGGAGTTGGAAGCACTAGGCGACTAAAGCCGCTTGCCAAGAGTTGGGCCATTTCTTTATGAGAAGGCCCTCAGCTCCGCTCCCCTCCCCACCAGAGCTGGGCCACGATGTCCCCAAAGAGGGCGCGCCAGGAGGCCAAGTGACTGACAAATTTGGGAAGAATCTCTTCCTGGGTCAGTACAGTTGTGAGGTCCACGTCAGCCTCATCTTCATCAGCTGAGGGGAAACGGGAACTGGGGAAGCGGGATGTGGCCTGGGTCAGGTAACTCCGCCCCTAACCACAACTGGTGGAATAAAGTGAACTCACAAACTCGCAGATGTTGGCGCGGAATGGCTCTCATAATGATTAAAGGAAAAAAGTTATACAGCTTATCATCCAGTCAAAGGGGGTAATGTTAAGAATTTATATGACTGGATGACAAACCACTATTAAGACCACACGGATCAGTGGAGGAATATCGCTGAAGGATCAATGGGAAGAATCCGCCGTGGATGATTCAGAGCTATAAGGGATTGGTCGCTTTAGGATAAGGCGATAATGGGTCATTATGGGTCTTATTGGGTTGCCTTCAAAATAGGGCAATAAGGCGATGTTGACATTTGATAAAAGGGTTTTGGATCGCCTCAAATCAAGGTGATAAATAATTTAAGAATAATACGCTGAAACAAATGAAAAGATGGCGACATGAATAAACTAAGCGGAAGAGCTGGTACTGGCAGAGACCGCTGGAATATCAGTGAAATGAGGGGACTGGAGTTGATTGTCTTTGATTAAGGAAGAAAGAAGAAAGAGGAAGTGAGCGGACAAAGGAAGGATCCACTGAAGATATATTTTTAATAAAGAAGTGATTGGGAAATTGCTCCTGTGTTTATTATAAAATTAAGTGGATAAAAGTGTATTGAGGAGCTGGCAATCATCATATCGACCATTCTAATTGTTTAATGGGGGAAACCCTGTATAAAAAACCCTTTATCAGGTACATACCAAATTGCCGAGATTTAACACTGCTTCTTTCACAAATTCCACTCCTGCGGCAACCAGCCAATGTGCACACAGGTCTGTATTAATGGCAGCACCATGGCAACTGACCCAGCGGAGGTCAAGGCGGTAGTACACTGCTACTACACTGAACTATACCATGACACCCCAATTGACCCCCCAAAAATTAAAGATTTTATTCACACCACCAGAAAACAAAGTGCACCACTAGACTATAACCTTTTAAACCTAATCACACAGGAGGGGCTCTGGGACTCAGTCTGTGGTGCATCACATAGGAAATGCCAGGGACTGATGGGATACCCTACAAATTCTATAAAAAAATACTTCAAGAAAATCGCCCCCTCCTCTTGGCATCAATGAACCAGTGCCTGCTGGAGACACGCCTCCTACCTGGTGGCCAGGGTTTCTATGTCATAACCCTGTTTAAGAAGGGCGACAAACTGGACCTGACCAACTGGCGCCCAATAGCACTCTAACATTGATATAAAGCTACTTATAAAAATTTAACCAGATTAGGCACAATAATTTCCAAAGTCCTGTTGCCCAATCAGTTTGGGTTCATACCAGGGCGTTCAATCTAGACCAATATACACTATGTCGCCAACATATGCCAGTCCAAAGCAACTGGGGCCCTGGTATTCCTAGACCAGAAGAGGGCATATGTCCACGTTAGTTGGCTGTACCTGAAAGAATGCCTAAGTGCCTTCAAAGTCCCACTCAGATTTATAAACTAGGTAATGCTCCTCACAGAATCCGCATCCATGGCTGTATGCGGCCCTGGCTTCCTAACTAACAAGATCACACCACACAAAGGGCTCAAACAAGGGGACCCACTCATCCCATTGCTGTATAACTTCAGTATTAATCCACTCCTCTGCGTCACTGACTCATGCCTCATGGGAATAACCGCAAAAGGCCAGTCAAAAGTCAAGATACTACCTTTTTTGGATGACTGTGTGACAGGTATAGCTAACAACAATGATGCCTGACAGCTGGAACGTACCCTGGAGGAATATTCCATTGTGATCAATGCGTCGCTCAACAAAAGAAAAATGGAAATAATCCTCCTAGGAAAGTACATTAACAACTGGGACACAACACCCAAACCTCACAGACTCCCATGAAAGAACAACCCACTCATCCTACCCTTCACATCACCTCCTTCAACCAATTCTGTCCGCCACGTTAGGATATGGATGGAAACAGGGGGATATGTCAATGAGACAATCAAGAACAATCTACTACAGCGGGTTTCCAACTGCTTCGCCTCCCTCAAGGGAAGATTCCCAGGACTAATGGGGCGAGTAACAGTTGCCAACTCACTCATCCTCTTAATGCTGTGGTTCCCCGCCCACGCAATCTCCTTCTCACCTACATACATATCCTCAATCCGCGCACTTATCCAGGGATGGCTGTGGCCTGGGTCCCAGCCACCTGTATGGGTGGAAACACTCTTTGGCCCACGCTCCAGCGGAGGCATGGGCCTGATAGACTTTGAGATTCACGCCAACTGCATATATGGCACATGGATAGAGGATTTCCTAGCCCTGACCTCCCACAACAACACTGGTCCAGAGCGGCGAGGGCCAAATTTGCACAGGCGCTCAAACTATTCAACCCACACAACCCATCCAGACTGCTCACATACCTTGCGAACTTCCCCAACACAGCAGGCCTACATGTACCACTTAACTTCAAATGCCTCCTCCGCACCATTTGGCACATAGGGTGGACCATCACTCTCACAGACACTATTCAGGGAAGGGAAAGGCCCAGAGCTCACTTCACGCTAAGGAAACCAGATGACCACCCCCAGAGGGACACACATGATGTGACCTCATTCATTGCAAAAATTGACTACCTGAATGCTTTAGACATCCCATATGATCTCACAACAAAGAAGGTAATATGGAAGCTAACATATCATCCGCCCCTCCAGACAAGTTCAAGAGCTAACACCTGGCGTTGCCTCAGAAGAACCTACAGAACAGAAGATCACTCCAACTCCCTTAATGCAGCATGCACAGTGTGTGGAGGGGATGGCGCCCTGCATCACCGCCTCAAAGCATGCCCCCATCTAGAGCCATATGGCTGGAAGTTGCGCATCTGTTACAAACCCAAAATGCTTGGGAGTTGTCAATCTCCAGAAGCCTCCTCATACTATAACTTGAATCACCAATACCACCCACACTCTGCTCCCTGATAGTCGCCATTGCACTGTGGACAATCCACACTTTTGCACTGGATGGCTTTAAGGGAACTGTGCCAACCATTCATGGGACAATCAGCAGGTTTCACATACACCTACTGGAACAATTATAAGCCTGGCTATACGGATACATGAGGCTGAAGCAACAACAAGTTGTTGAATCATGGTTCCCAGTCTGATTTCTGCATATGGACCCCTTTCTCTAAGCCCTGCTCCATAATATGGGAAACCCCTTCATAGTAAGGCATTTAAATCCCCTATACCTGGCAGTATCATCTGGCAACAGGGGTAGCTTGTCTACTCTGGGGTGCTTAAATCTTGCTATACTTCACCTCCCCTAACCCATTACATAAATTGGTATTGCCCATCCCCTGGTCGGCTTACCTCAGTTAAATGAAAATTAAACATAATAAAAATATAGATAGCTAATTACATTGTCAAAATTTTACTGCTATTTCTGCCTTGCCATGGGTTCAATTCACTACAAACTCTTCAAGTTAGAGTTTGTGAAATTTTCCAATTCAGTATCAATGGACAGACGAACAAAGTAACAGTAAATTAATGAAAGTTATATATTTAAATCTTTTTGCCATAGAAAATTTAGAACAATAGTTTTTAGAAAAGAAACAAATCAAAAGAGCAGAAAGTTTTTTATTAATTCTTAATTTAGTCTACAGCAAAAAAGTGTATTTTTATTCTCTTTCTAGAACAATAAAACAAGATTATCATTACTTAAAAAAAGAATTTAGTTATAGTTTATCAGAATCTAAAACTATAAATA
The DNA here is from genome assembly GCA_022478985.1 of Massospora cicadina. Lineage (NCBI taxonomy): Eukaryota > Fungi > Entomophthoromycota > Entomophthoromycetes > Entomophthorales > Entomophthoraceae > Massospora > Massospora cicadina. The sequence continues at coordinate 127,948 of JAKSZP010002677.1, forward strand.
GAATTTAGATACTATATAGTGATAATAACAACTGGTATATTTTATAATTTTTTTTTATCAAATCAACTATATATGAATTGCATAAGCTTTTATGGTCAAACAGCTACCTTTTAGAAAACCTTACTATTTTTCTATAATATTAAAAAAAGCAAAGTTCAATAAAATTACTGATATACTATAAGATAGTAATTATATAAGGTCAATTATACCAGTAAGAATTTTCTCTCCAAGATGTATCTATCAGTTTCCATTATCATCATGAAACACAAACTTATTATCTTCTCTTAAACTAAGGTGATTTTAAATAAAGTTTTTTATTATATATAGAGCCATTCAAAATTTTTCAGGATTGAAGAGTTGTACTAGGTTGTGATAGCAACAAAACTATGGTTCTAAACGGTGAATTCTGGTATCTTGACTAAGTACAACATACAAATAATAATGAGTTTATCTGCATCTTTTTGAAAGTCTAGTGTCAATTTTTCTGGATGGTTAAAAATGGCAAGCAAGTAATTTTTAGTATCAAATAGCCTTATGATATCTTCACTTTGAAGATTTTCTAAAATATATAAATTTACTATGTCCAAGTAGAAGTTCTGCATCACATTTATAAGTACATTTCCATATGTTTTTCAGTAAATATTTAACAAGAAGTTCTTGTATTTAATTCAGGAAAGCTATATATAGCAACTTATGTTTTAATATGGCCTATCAGAAAGTGGCCTAACAATCAATAATTTTTGTAGTACAAGTGGGGCCCAACCCAAGACTGGGGTATCCATGTATTTTTATTTGTAGTGGTGCCAAATAAAAGCAAAATAGAAATCTCCCAGTATGGCACCTCAGAAGTTAGCCTAAACATCCATATCAAATGGGAAGGGGGTAAGGGGGATCTCCATCCAGCTTGGACTTAAGGGCATGTGAGAGAGCAAACAGAATGTGTATTGGAGAGTTGGTGGTATGGGGCAGAATGAAAATTAATGCTCATTTGATTTTGTTGATAAGGCATGAAGTATGCATCACCTTAACATACTAAGAAAGCTGGAACTTGGCATGCTTAATAGGTTCTGGCATACAAGTAAACAATTTAATTTGCTATCAAATTTGGGTTAATTGGGGTTCAACTACGCCAACTTGGTGGTATCAGCACATGCATGGCTTGCAGCAAATGCAGGCTCTTAATTTGGCCTGGGCTTATTTATGGAATTCATCCAGAAATTTAGGCAGGGGATTCCACTGATGAGTGGTTCCATGACTGCATGAAAAGCTTGGCTGAGGGGAACATTGGTGGGGCAGCAGACAAATCAATGGCAAGTTGACTATATATATAATAAACTGGGAATTCATAGTGAGGGCATAAGTGGTGCTGACAATTTAACTTAAGAGGCTGAAAATTTCATCAGATTAATTTTGGAGTTAATAATATAATGTTCACCCATATCTTTGGTGACCCAATTGAGATAATTGATGGGGTTGAGACCAGTAAATATGGAACATACACAGGAGCTAATTGGCTGTGTTCAGAGTGAATGGCCCTTAAACCTCTATATATGGCATTTTGAGTGGGGCAGGAGCCGCAATTGGCTCCTTCATATAATAAGAAGATCTCACTAATTGAATGCATAGCAGGAGCTGCAAATGCAGCAGTTAATGGAGTAGGAGGGAGTATCAAACCCCAATTAAAAAGTCAGTCAGCCCATTGGCGGGATAACACTAGAGGGAGGAGTGTTGGAATTTCTTGTCAGCGAGGGAAGGAGCACTTACACTTTTGGTGCCAACCCAAAGCATAAGGGGCAGATAGTGCAGCAATTTTTTATGAGGTCCCAGAATAGATTGTCAGTGTTAATAATTCCAAGCCTGATGTTGTAAAAAGAGTGTTTGGGATGAAGAAAACAAAAATATCATCCAAAAGACCCTAGTCGATTCTTGGTGGAACCCCTCAAATTGGGGTAACACTTCTATTATCACTAGGCAAATAACACACATTTGAGTAGTCAGATTTTCCAAATCATTGGTCAAATCCAGGGATCCCTTCTGATGTCCCTCCCCTTCATACTGCATGGCTAATAAAACCAACACCATGGATACTGGGTGTAAAAATTTACTCTAAGTTGATTATCAGTCATCAACCCAGTAACCTTTTTACTGAACAGGTTCAGTTTCCTTGTGCACCTCGCGTTGTATAAAATGTATTATCTGATAATAATATGGAGACTATTATCTGTAGTTGAGTCTAAACTATTATTAAGCCAAACGCTTCAGCCAGTAATTCCAATTAAATACTTAATAAGTCATACTCATAGAGGTACATTCCCCCTATTACTGTCCACCCAATCTTCATCATGATCTCCTGATGACAGTCTATTTTGGCCCAACACACAGTCTGCAGCTATCTCTGATTTGTGGTTCCGTTCATCTCTAGATCCCCGCTCAGATCTTTACTCTTCTCTATGAGAGTCTTCCAATTATTGCCTTCTGCAATAATATCCTTGAGATGGAACTTCACACTAGATATGATAGTCTAACTATAACTAAATTGACAATATTACTAATAAAACTAATAATAATGTTTTAATATCTGTTAATTTGTGTTTTTCAATGTATTTTATTAGAGTGAATCCTAGGGAATTATATAGTAGAGGATTCAGCTGTCTAACCTTTGGTTGACACCTCTTTGATGAAATGGCAGCCATTGCCATTGAATCACCCTTCCTCATCTCAGCAAAAATGGTCTTCCCCATCCTGGCTAGGATTCCATCATTGGACATCCTTGAGACCTCAAATGGAAAGAGTCATAAAATGTGTCCCTAACGTTTTCATCTCAATCCAAGCGAACTAGCCATAATTGACTAGTGACCTGCTTAGGTAATGGGACTTTTTACCCATTATGGCAGGTCACTTCACCAATGGATCAATTTGCTAGTTGCAGGCAGCATCACTCACCTTGCAACTCACTATTCATTCCCAATCAGTTGGTGATAAAACCTGGCTGATCCCAATTGGTACACCCAACAGTTAATCACTATCATATGCCCCAATTTCGTTGGCCACTCCGCCCAATGAGATATTAGGTATTCATCTGGATCAATCCCCAATGGATACGATTAGGCAAATATCCCAAAATCCCCTGAACATAGTTCCTCTGAAATTCAGGCCAACTGATTTCCAATTCACTTCTCTTTAGGGAATTTTCCCCTAGCAATACCAAGTAATCTAGCAGGCTGGGAATATGGGCGAAAATCCCAACACAGGCCTCTTATAGGGTTGGAGGGAGCCTCGCCAGATAAATTTTTCCCCATCAAATGATTGGGTAAAACATATCATAACCTTGCCTCATGGATTGATACTACTTATCATCAATTGACCATTCTATAAATGTGAGGTGAATCTCAACCAATCCAAAAGGTTGAATCTCAATATTTCTTAATTTGGTCTTTACTAAGCAATCTGAATTTCAAGCCTTGACATCTTAAATACTAATTATTGACTTATAAGGGGTTCATTTATTACCCTCCGCTGCAACTATTAAAATATAAAAAATACAACTTCTAGTTTTTATTATTTATTTATTTTTATTATTATACGTGGTTTCATTCCTCCATTTATTGGGTTTAAGGTAAAAAAGCACCAGTGAGCATCTCACACACCAACAAATCCATCATATGGTGCTCACTACAGGAGACCCTCTATACCACCAAAATCCTGTTTTAATAATGAAACTACCTTGGAACCAAGAGAAGCTGCTTTAGAGCAACAACTAGCCAGTGCTTTGTTTCGCCTTAAAAGGCTTGTGCAGCCCTCTTCCCAAAGCCCTCATGGGACCTCCCCTATTATTCCTAACCTCCATTCAGAGACAAGTTCACACCTGGTGAGGGCAGTACACCTCTGTAAAAATTTACTTGGGTGATATTATCAGCAAACAACCATAGTAACCTTTTTACTGCACAGGTTCAGTTTCTTGTGCACTTCATCTGCATTGTATAGTGTTGGATTTTTAACCAAATAATATTCCACACATACTAACAAAATTAGTATAATAATTAAATTGAGGATGATTGCCAATTAGTTTGCTAATTTTGATTAATAATTAATGATAATAACCCTAATTTGTGTTCCCCATTTAGTTGGGCTGAGCTGTCTTGATCTGCAGGATCAAGAAAGCATTGGGCATCATGACTGATAGAAAATTGGTGGGTCTCACCACTGGCAACTGAGGCCAAACTATGTTGAGATAATTAATATTATCAAATTAAGATGATGAATTACTTATATTCAACATCAAAAATGTATCAGGAGATGATCCCAATAGTTTTCAGTTAATTTTGCCACCGCCAACTTATGCTGAGAATATTGAACCTATTATTATTAAGTGTTTAAGCTCAGCTTTTTCCCTGCACCAACTTTATATGAAAATAATTGTGGGATTTCCAGCAGAAAAGGCAAATCTTGGAGGTCTGTCAATTTATGCCAAGGATGCCAAACCATTTAATATTAATTAAATAAAGTCAAATCATATTTCAACTTTGTGAGAGTATCAGGCGGAATCCTTGAAAGTAGTTTAGATTAAATTGGCACCAGTGGCTTATGCTGGGGATGTCAATATATTTAATTAATTCAGATTATGACAAATCAAGAATTGATATAATCATGGATATTTGAGGATGACAAGTATTGCCAGTGAGAGTTCTGACAAATAATAAGCAGGGAGAACCACCAGTGAGTATTGATGATGCTGGCATAAATGCCAATGACATTGACAGTCAAGAAATACCTATAAATAGTTTGATCTCCTTCTTAATAAATCTATCTTCTGTCTTCCCATCTTTATTAAGTTTTTTAGTTAAAAGTAGTTAGCTTAGCTTGTAGAAATGGGACTCAAGATCCCCAGTTGTTAGGTGCTGGGTTAAAACACCTGGAGTGGTCAGCGCAACCAACTCCCAACCTTGAACTAGATGGAAACCCTGTGGGAACCTAATCAACTAGCAGCCACAATGATGAACTGGAAAGATCGAAGAGGAGAAACCCTGAGGGAGTCAATAGAGGCCACTGAACCACAATTGTTGGACAAGTTCCAAAGAGGACCTCTGAGACATAACAAGTGATTAAGTCTCAGAAGGAGAAGTTGTTGGTCTGCTGGATTGGTGGGTTGCCCTGCGAATTTCTAGGAAAAGGTCACCAATGATTGTGAAAAAGCAAGGGCCAGAAGTCTTTATACTGTTTGGCCTGGCACACTAATGGAGTCATCTAGTATTGAGAATAAAAATTCTCAACATATAGTATATTAGATTATAATTTGATAATAATATGATGATCATTATTCATAGTTGAGTATTAATTATTATATCTTGGCCCAAAGCTCAGCCAGTATTCCTGATCAAATAATTGAGATGTCATGAACTTGGGATTCATTCCCTCGTTCTGTCCATCCAAATCTTTGCTGAAATTCCCTTGTGACAGTCTCTTTAGTCCAACACACAGTTGGTAACAATCCCTAATTGTGTCTCCTTCTTCTCTAGATCCCCGCTCAAATCTTTACTCTTTTCACTAAGAGTCTTCCAATTATCTCACACAGCAACAATATCCTTTAGAAGAATTACACAATTGAAAGCTGATTATAGTTTACTACTTAAACTACATACCAAATGAAAAATTATAGAACTATATAACTCTGTTCTAAACTCTGGGTTTTATATAACATCTGGGTTTTTTATTATAATTGAATCCTAGGGAATTTATAGTGGGGATTTATTTATCTAACCCTCAGTTGTCACCTCTTCGATGAAATGGCAGCTGTTGGTATTGAATCACCCATCCTCGTCTCAGCAGCGATGTTCTTCCCCTTCCTGGCTAGAATTCCGTTGTTGGACACCCCCAAGACCTAAACAGAAAGAGTTGAAAAACGTGTCCCTAATGTTTTCCTCTCAATCCAAGCAAATCAACCATAATTGGCTAGCGACCTGCTTAGGTAATGAGACTTATTACCCATTAAGGCAGGTCACGCACCAACCTATTGATTTTCTAGTTGCAGGTGGCATCACTCGCCTCGCAACTTGCTACTCATTTCCAATCAGTTGGTGATGAAACCTGACTGATCCCAATAGCTATACCCGATAGTTAATCACTACCAGATGCCCCTATTTCATTGGCAACTCCACCTGACGAGATCTTAAGTATTCATCCATACCAATCCCAGATGGATACAACCAGGCGAATATCCTAAATTCACCCAAATGTAGTTACTCCAAAAAATAGGCCAACCAGTTTCCAATTCACTTAATCTTATGGAATTATCCCCTAGCGATTTCTGGTAATCTAGCAAGCTGGGAATATGGTTAAAGATCCCAACTACCTCCTTTCATTATGTTTATGAATCTGAGATGGAAGAAGCGACTGACCTTCAAAAACCTAGTATATCCTTTCTTGCTTGAGTCAGATGGCTCAGGAGATCATGATTTCTCAAATGCCCACACTTACCACTTTGGAGGATGTTAAACAAGCGCTGATTGACAAATTTGGTATCAAGCAGAGTTTACAATGACAAAAACAGGCCTTTATGTACCTTAGCCTGCAAGAGGGTAAGTCAATCCCCTCATTTGTTGAGCGATTTTATACAAAGCTCAACCTATGTTGTTCACCAAACTGCTTTCGCTAGAATATGCCATTGCTGCTATAGTGGCTAGCTTGGCGTCTTATTACCCTTTAGCAATGCATATTTCCGCAGTAAAACATACCTTTCAAACAGTACGTGATATCAAAGAGGCATTACTTGCAGTGGCTGACTAATACAAACCGGAATCTCCGCAAGAAGCTCCAAAGCGGGAATCAACTCTGACCCCTTCAGCATCTTCTATGGCTGTATCTCTATGAAACCCAGCTTCTGCAGAGTTGCAGCGACAAAATACTCCTCCACCATGTGAGGATAGACATAAAATACTGGTAGTCATGGGACGCGCTCCTATCCAGATTCAGTTCCAAAAGCTCAGCCAGTGAAGTCAGTTATCTCTTTGTCTGGTTCTCCTCTTTCTTAGCGGTCTACTAGGGTGGATAAAATATCACATCTGACCAAGCCACTGCCTTGATCCCCCTCAGCCTCACTTTAGGCTTCCCTAGTTCAAAACCTGCAGTCATAGGGCAGCCCAAGCCTGTCACTTCTAATGAAAAAGTCAAAGCCATTACACTTCTAACTCCTACCCCTAAAGTTGAGGCAGCTACGATGCTACCTTCAAAAGTCAAAATGGTAGATGAGAGCAAAAAAGCCTTCCCTGTGAGGATATTAAGCTGATTTCTTAGCCGTCTATTAGAAACGCGTTCAAGTGCACTAAAAATTTCTCTGATGACAAGTCTGAAGAGGTGTTGAAGACATAGACTATCATGTTTTGTAAGCTTCAATGGAAGTGCAGGTTCCAGATAGGGATAGCCCTTAAAGAATTGATATAGCCATGATACCACAATGAACCTATCTACAACAGTTTTTGAGATTTACAGAGGTGATTGATACCACTAGTGATGCTGATCAGCTTATTAAGATAGTAATTCAGTTCACCCAGAAGGTCCATAACCTCCAATCCATTAAAGATAAATACCCTGCTATGGCTCAACGCCTTGCCTCTACTCTCCATTTGAAGGAGGTTTTCGCCCTCCCCCTACTTTTATTAGCACAATGACTAAGGTAGAGGTTGTCATTAATAAAATACGCGTTCTAGCCATCCTTGATACAGGTGCTCCATTGAACGTAGTCTCTTAAAAGCTCATTAATAAAATTAAATTGGCGCCTGACCTGGATTATTCAAAAAGAGTTCAGAACTGTGGGGCCCAACAACATGCGAGCTATTAGAGCCTACTCTTCTCTACCCATACGGATTGGGAAACTCCTACTTTCTTCCTCCTCTGTGGCTTTGGAAAATAACGCATATGACCTTCTCATTGATACTTTATTCAAGATTGAGTATGACGGAATCATCAATATGAAACATGGATTTCTCTCCATTATAAATTATGAAGTTCCCCTAGTCTTTACAGATGAGCCTAAGAAGAAATAATATACATGCGTAGTTGTGTACCCTTCATCTGCCCTCACCTTTATTTATACCACGTCAGGCTGAAACACAAAAAAGCTGGCTGAATCCGTGGATGCTTCAGAGGGCATTCCATTGTATGTGTCAGAAGAGGTAGTTGCCAAAGCGGGTGAAAAAAGGGGATTGACAACAAGATTACTATGCAAATACCCCGTGTTGGGATTTAGCCCATATTACCAGCCTGCTAAATTACTTGGCATCGCTAGGGGAAAATTCTTTAAGGCAAGTGAATCAGAAATCGGTTGGCCTGAGTTTTGGAGGAACTACGTTCAGGGGATTTTGGGATATTCACCTGGTTGTATCCATTGGGGATCAATCCAGATGAATACCTAGTATCTCATCGGGCGGAATGGCTGACAAAATAGGGGAATCTGATAGTGATTAACTATCAGGTGTAACAATTGGGATTGGTCAGGTTTCATCACCAACTGATTGGGAATGAATAGTGAGTTGCAAGGTGAGTGATGCTGCCTGCAACTAGCGAATTAATCCGTTAGTGAAGTGACCTGCCATAATGGTAATAAGATACATTACCTAATTAGGTCGCTAGCCAATTATGGTTGGTTTGCTTGGATCGAGAGGAGAACGTTAGTGACACGTTTTCTGACTCTTTCCATTTGAGGTCTTGAGGATGTCCAACGACTGAATCCTATCCAGGATGGGGAAGACCATCACTGCTGAGATGAGGAAGGGTGATTCAATGGCAATGGCTGCCGTTTCATTGAAGAGGTATCAACTGAGGGTTAGACAGCCGAATCCCCTACTATATAATTCCTTAGGATTTACTATAATAAGAAACCCTTAAAAAACCCTTAGAAAACTATAGTTTTTAAGATAACAAGTACTTTACAGTAATATTATCATTTCGTGTATAGTTAGACTATCAGCTTCTATTGTGTCATTCTATCTCAAGGATATTATTGCAGAAGACAATAATTGGAAGACTCTCAGAGAGAAGAGTAAAGATCTGAGTGGGGATCTAGAGACAAAGGAACCACAATCAGGGATAGCTGCCAACTGTGTGTTGGCTGAGAGAGACTGTCATTGGGGTATCTTAATGAAGATTGGGTGGACAAGAATATAGGGAACAAATCCCTATCAGTATGAGTTATACAATATTTAATTAAAAGTACTAGTCAAAGTGTTGGGCCTAATAATAGTTAATCTCAACTACAAATAATAGTCTCCATACTATTATTGATTAGTACATTCTATACAACGCAATGAAGTGCATGAGAAAATTAAACCTGTGCATTAAAAAGGTTACTGGGTTGATGGCTGATAATCAACCAAGAGTAAATTTTTCAAGTTGGTGCTCACTACAGGGGGTAGTTGAGTAAAGAATCTATTATAATTCATATGTAGAAGAAATTTGCAATCTGTGGACCAAGATTGCCACCGTGAATCAGAATGCCTTAAACTCAGTGGACCATCAGGAATTTGCAGCCTTGGAAGAACAAGTCGCCAAGGTGGAGGAAGGAGTAGAAAATGTAGCCAACTTTGGCAACGAGTTAATCGGCAAAATAAACTCATTGAAGAAGAAAGAGGGGGACCTCGTTTGAGAGGTCCTAATACTGAAAAAGTGCAAGAAGCGGATCACGTTCATTTAAGAAAGTTTGGTGCGGATATTGAGAAATTGATCAAAGAAGTGGAGGAACTGAAAGCTCACAGATGTGCTTGTGAGCCTGATATGGCCAGAAATGCCAAAGAGAGAAGTCCTCACACAATACTTGGGGAGTCAAATTCTCCAAGAAATATGCTGCCTGCCTTTAATGCCATTTCGGAGATGATTCCCAAAGTCACTCCACAAGTTAGCCAAGTAGTGGAACCAAGAGAATTGGTACAAAATGACTCAGAGGAATCTAAGGCAATGCTGAAATTGCCAACATTCCATTGGGATAACGCCTCAGCGTTTTTCTGACTGTTTGACATGACTATGAATGGATACGGGGATCATCAAAAGGCGTTGAAAGTCATGAACTGCCTGAACACTGACTGTCAAAACCTAGTGTTACCCCACCTGGAGGGAGACAGCTGGTCATATGATGAGGTGAAGGCGGCCATAATGAAGGAGTGTGAGAGTTCAACCCACATGTCAAAATGCAAGCAAGATTTTATGGGAATTCAGTTCCATATAGATGAGTCTCTTGCTAGCTTCGCAGATCAATTTTGCCAGGAGTCACAGATCCTGGCTGGAGCGAAAGTGTTAGACAACTTTGATGCTAAAATTGCTTTTCAAGTGGCCCTTCAGCCCTATTGCAATTTGCATCAAATGATGGCTTCCGTATTCACAATGAAGATAACTACCTCACAAATGGTAGACAACATGAAGAATTTGGGAGCAACGTTTGATGCCCCAAATAGAAGCTTCAAGTTTAATCTGGTCCAAAATATGAATCCCATGAAGGGAAATGAAGGAGTAAAAGAGGCTACCAACCATACTGTGCTAGGAAATAAGCCAAATTAATTCAGATGGTTAAGCAAGAAAAAGAAGGTCTGCTATTAGTGTGGCGGGAAAGGACATTTCACCATACACTGCAAAAAGCTGAAGGATCAAATTAACGTGGTCCAGGCCAAGGAGACAGCAGCTGCCAAGGATTCAGGAAAAGGGCCACTGCCTAGACAAGGAACAGTCTAGTGCGTCAGAGAAACCTGTTCCTCCCAATATCTTGAATTAAGAAATAGACATTAGTGATCTGTTCGTAGATGACAAGAAGGATCAGCTATACCAAGTGGTAAGCATGGATGTGAATGCTGTGACCAGAGCTGGGGTGAAGAAGATTGACTTGGGATAATTCAGGAAGTTGCCTGGCCATATGTCCAACAACTAGAGGAGAAGATTCGAACAGCCAAGAATCCTGATGAGTTATAAGACATCCGTTTAGATGAGGCCAATTTGTCAATCCCCCTCAGCGCGATAAAGGAATCATTTCCTGAATTACTGGTGCAAATTATTCACACCTTAGATTCAGCTAATAACGCCGCCATTTACTCAGTAAATACTATATTAAAATACTCTGATTGTACACATATAGATATTCAAGTGAATCGAGTTAGGGTGAGGGCAATTGTTGACAGTGGAGCGCCCATCAATATTGTGTTGACCAAGCTGGTAAAAAGGATGAAGATCTTGCTGGACTTGGAACACAAGAGAGAATATGAAACAGATGGGCCAAACACCAATGTTTCCTATGTAGCGTATAGTGCACTGCCACTACAACTTGGGTCGTTGGTGGTATCTGTGCCAACAATAGTTTTGGTGAATCAAAAAACTACAATATCCTGATTGGAATGGAGTTCCTACAAAAGTACAGAGTCAAATGTAACTTTGAGGATAATACATTGACCATCCTGGGTCAGATGTTACCATTGGTATACCAGAAGGACAGTGAAGCTCCATTGAATTGGAGAAACAACTTCATTAATCTGATATACAATGACGGAATTGTACTGATTAAATACCAATTAGTTGATAGGAAGTGACGCGAGATGCTGGCGGGAATCCTAGAAAACTGGGGAATTCCATTAAGGATCAAGAAAGAAAGGACCATACTGGCCAAATTGCAGATATTAGTCAACACAGGGTTGACTCTAGAGATTCCGGAGCTGTTGTATGGGGAGGTTGGAAGCCCCTGGAAGAAGTCCAGAGTGGAGCCATGGGTAGCTCTTGGGATAATAATGCTGGGCCATGGGGAAATATGAGTTCTCCTGGCGAATTTGAGCAAAAAACTGATGAAGATCAAGAAGAATCAGATCATCGCGTTTATTCATTTGATCCTGACGGCCAAATTGAGATGATTCCACGATTTTGGGTCTCTCAATGAAATGGGATTACCGGCCAGGGTAGCCAAAAGCATCAACCTATTGGTTGATTGGGAGCAGCTTGCTGATCTACCAGAAGGCCAGAAGGAGGAGGTGCTTGAATTATTTAAGAAATATTGGGAAGTGTTTGCTCAGGATGACCACAATTTGGGATGCGCACAAGACGTAATTCACAAGGATGGCACCAGGGAAAATCTACCAATAAGGATGAGATCAATCTGAAGATCAAAAGCTGCTGAAGCAGTAGTGGAGGATGAGATCAGCAAACTAGTGAAGCATGGGCTTCTAGTTCCATCATCAAGTCCCTGGGAGAGTCCGTTCTGATTGTGAAGAAGAAGGATGGATGAAACTGGGTGGTGATTGATTACCAGAGGCTGAACAAAATAATGAAGAAGGATTCATATCCCCTACTGAGGATCAACGATGCGCTGGATCATTTAGGAGAAACGAAGAAGTTCTCTGCAACGGATCTAATTTCGGGATACTGGCAGATTGACTTGCCAGAAGAGGAACAAGAAAAAAGTGCGATTATTACCGCGCAGGGGTTATACCAGCCAACGAGGATGCCCCAGGGTCTTTGCAATGCGCCTGCGATGTTTCAGAGGGCCATGGATGCGATATTAAGCAACCTGAAGTTATTATGCATCCTGGTATATCTGGAAGATATCAACGTGTTCAGTAGAACGTTTACTGATCACTTGCACCACTTGGAAGAAGTTTTCAAGAGACTGTCCGCGGCTAACCTTAAGATCAAGCCAAGGAAGAGCCACTTCTTCAAGAAAGAGTTGGAGTACCTGGGCTTTGTAATCAACTCAAGTGGATTGTAGCTGCAAACCCAGAAGATAGCAGCTATAGAGAATATGTCTGTACCAAAGAGTGTCCAAGACATCCAAGTATTCCTTGGGATGGTTGGATACTATAGAAGGTATATTTGGGACTTCACCTGAATAGCCGAGCCTTTATTTCATATATTAAAGGATCAATAAAAGAATTCACATGGAATTAAGAGGCCCATGACTCCTTCAATATGTTACACCAGTATTTGATAATTTCGCCGATTTTGAAATATCCAAATTTCAATTGGGAGTTTATCATTCAAACCGATGCTTTATTGACAGCAATTGGCATCATACTGAGCCAAGTAGACAAACTTGGGGATGAGCATCCGGTGGCATATGTGAGCTGAACACTCTCAGCTGCTGAGAGGAACTACACTGTAACTAAGCAGGAATACTTTGTGGTCATATACGCATGCAAGCAGTTTCAGGTGTACATCCATGGAACGCATTTTAAGGTGGTGATGGACCACTCTTCGCTGTGTTGGCTACACAATCTAAGAGAACCGGAAGGATGACTGGCCTGATGGGCACTTAAGCTTCAGGCTTGAAATTATGAGATAATCCACTTAGTGGGGGCTTCTCATCAGAACGCGGATAGCTTATCACAGTTGCCAATGGTCCAGTTGGTATACCCACAGGCAGATGAGCTAATCCAAAGAATGGTCAAAGGAAGAATCAGGGATGAGCCTCGAGAAATCCAAGGTGCACTTCAAAAAGCAATGGAAAACACTGAGACTATGGATGGACAAGTATTCAAGATGATCAACGGGAAGCGGCTATTATTACCAAAACTGTTGGAAAGAGCAGCAATAGTACAAGCAGCTCATAAGGTTGTCAGGCATGGAGGCCTGAGGAAAACAACCAGCCATATTCGCTAGTATTATTACTGGGAATTGATCAACTATGATGTTGCGGATTTATCTGGCTTGTTGTGTGGAGTGCCAGCTGCACAAACCACACAAGAACACAACTGGATACTGACTGGTCCGCCCTGGATTTGCCTGGCACATGGTGTCCATTGACTTGATGGAACCACTAACAATGAGCACAGGGGGAGTCAAGTACATCATAGTAGCCATTGACCATCTGATGAGATGGGTCGAAATGAAGGCCTAACCAAAATAGATGCTACCAGTACTGCGAGATTAATCTTGGATCAAGTAGTATACTGGAATGGATATCCGCAAGTCCTACTGAGTGACAATGGGACCAACTTCACGTCTCATGTGATCCTGAGGCTAAATGAAATAATGGGAACAAGGAGTCATGTCAGTACCATACCAGTCGGAGACAAATGGACTGGTAGAATGAATCAATGGGACACTGGCCGCGACGCTGAGAAAGCTAGTCGCAGGGAGAACTTCCGCTTGGGGAATGTACCTGAGTTTGGTGATGTTCACCTACAACATTAGTCATCATATGGCAGTGGGAAAGACGCCGTTTGAATTATTATATGGAATAAAGGCCGCGTTGCCACCAATATTATATTTGGTGGTGGAACCTACGTTGGGGATTTGTACTGAGAAATACTTGAACTGGCTGAAGAGTATCCTGATTGATATGCAATTGCAAGCATTTGATACAACCTTGAAGAAAAGGATACAATTGAAATCAACAGATGACAAAAACTGACTGAAATTAGAAGAATATCAAATAGGGGAAAGAGTCGCCTATTGCGATACACATGTTTTGGATGAAGAAACAAGTTAGATGCATTGTGGTCAGGTCCGTTCAAAGTAATTGCCAAGATGGCAACAAATGCCTACTCCATCAAGAATCTCTTTAATGGAAGAGTTGTGAATCGAGTCCATGCTAAGTATCTGAAGTGATGAATTGACAAAAAAATTAAAAGAGTTTCCAAAGGACTGATGAGCCATTAAGTTGGTCATGTCCTGATGATTAGATCAAGTCCAAAAAAAGGACCTATGAATCAATCTAGATGGTTAAGTTCAAAAAAGGACCTCTGAACCATGGAAAACTGGTAGGTTTAAGTACCCAGGACCCAGTTTGTGGGAAAAAATAAACCTTTGAACTGAAATAAGGTCAAGTCCCATAGGAAAAAAGAAAATAAAGATAAAAAATAGAAAAAAATATTGGAAATTTTTTTTAAAAAATGCATAGATAAAAAATCCAATATATTTTTAGATTTTTTATTTTTAATGATTGTCCTCAGTACAGGGATGATTCCACCTATGTTGCCTCTTGGGGGAGGGAGGATGGATAGTGGTAGTAATAAATAGCCTGTCAAAATTGATATGTGATTGGATGCTTGCGAGGGCAAGACCTACATAAATCCACGTTCATTGAGTGGACGCCAAGCCCTGAGAAAAGGTGACTAGGGGAAAGGAAATTAAAATGTCAGAAGATGCCAATTGTGAAACCCCAGAGCAGGGAGGAAAGCAGCAATAAAGAAAGAGGCAATTGGCAAAGAACCCCAAGTAATCCAGATATGACACCAAAGCTGGAAGATTTGTCTTGAGTGCCTGACAACAGGCTTCATCAAGAACACCATACATATGGGCCAGCAACAAAGAAGGAATACTCAATGGGGGTTGCCAAATCATGCCCTATCAACGCCATCAGCAAAAGGAGCCAAATCTAGGAGGGTTTTGAAATCCAACTCTGGAATTGACTGCAAGGGAAGAGTCAGCTGAGAGTTGTTTAAAATGATGGCCAGCCTGGTTTTGGAGGGATTAGTTACTGTTTACAGTAATTCGATGGAAGGACTAGCCACTTGCATCAGACTAGGCGTATGAGTCCTGGAAGGACTATAAAAGAGGTTCTGTCGAGCATCCTGACTCATCTGCTGGAAGAGACGGAGGTCTGTATCAGACAGACTATTGAGGAGCTGCTGGTAGCGATATTCAGAATTTGACATATGAGATGGATGAGAGGGGGATGTCAGACTTATATAGAAGTTGAGATTATGCACTCTATAATCCATTAGGCTCCAATTTCGGAGAAATTAATTTCAAAATTAATGAGATAAGCTTTCCAAGGGAAAAATTAGGAATGACTTACAGCCAAGAGGTTATGAGCGAAATAATGAGGGCAAATAGAAATAAGTATTCTTAATCAAGCCACAAAACGAACATCAACAGCAAGAGTATCCTATCTAGGACGAGGAGAAGATCAGGAAATCAAGGATGCCAGACCAAGAATCCTGAATATGACAGAGGGTCATATACCATGACAGGGGGGGAAACCAGATACTGGGACTAATATTGTCATGAGTAGATTGATAAGCCCAGCACAACAGAAGGTCATGGGGGACCACGCTCTGAGAAGGCGGTAGAGATGAGGAAGAGGAAGAATGCCATATGCTGAAGGTCATCCCAAGCAGCGTTTAGTATTGATGAGTGTACTCCACTTGAACTGATGAAGTATTTGACCAAGTGTCTAAGGTGGTGTTCTCATGCCCCAGTCCTTTTCTCGCTGGAAATCTAGGCAAGAGGGGGATGTGTTGGGATTTTAGCCCATATTCCCAGCCTGCTAGATTACCTGGTATTACTAGGGAAAAAATTCCCTAAGGCGAAGTGAATTGGAAATTGGTTGGCCCAAGTTTTGGAGGAACTACATTTTGGTATTTTAGATTATTCACCTAGTTGTATCCATCGGGGATTAATCTGGATGAATACCTAAGATCTCATTGGGCAGAGTATCTGACGAAATAGGGGCATCTGATAGTGATTGACTATCAGGTGTATCAATTGGGATCGGTCAGGTTTCATCATCAACTGATTAGAAAGAATAGTGAAGTTGCAAGGTGAGTGATGCTGCCTGCAACTAGCAAATTGATCAGTTGGTGAAGTGACCTGCTATAATGGGTAATAAGTCTCATTACCTAAGCAGGTCGCTAGCCAATTATGGTTGGTTTTCTTGGATCTAGAGGAGAACGTTAATGACACGTTTTCTGACTCTTTCCATTTGAGGTCTTGAGGATGTCCAACGACTGAATCCTAGCCAGGATGGGGAAGACCATCACTGCTGAGATGAGGAAGGGTGATTCAATGGCAATGGCTGCCGTTTCATTGAAGAGGTATCAACTGAGGGTTAGACAGCCGAATCCCCTACTATATAATTCCTTAGGATTTACTATAATAAGAAACCCTTAAAAAACCCTTAGAAAACTATAGTTTTTAAGATAACAAGTACTTTACAGTAATATTATCAATTCGTGTATAGTTAGACTATCAGCTTCTATTGTGTCATTCTATCTTAAGGATATTATTGCAGAAGACAATAATTGGAAGACTCTCAGAGAGAAGATTAAAGATCTGAGTGGGGATCTAGAGACAAAGGAACCACAATCAGGGATAGCTGCCAACTGTGTGTTGGCTGAGAGAGACTGTCACTGGGGTATCTTAATGAAGATTGGGTGGACAAGAATATAGGGAACAGCTCCCTACAAGTATGACTTACAGAGTATTTAATCAGAAGTACTGGCTGAAGCGTTGGGCCTAATGTTAGTTCAATTTCAACTAAAGATAATAGTCTCCATACTATTATTGATTAATACATTCTATACAACGCAACAAAGTGCACGAGGAAAAAGAACCTGTGTAGTAAAAAGGTTACTGGGTTGACAGCTGATAATTATCCAAGAGTAAATTTTTACACACCACAATTGCCTTCTGGGCTTAACAAGCATTAATGGAATAAGTCCTTTAGAATCTCAGCTTTTTCAGGAATCATAGACCCAGCTTGTCAGCGACCAATCTCCTGTTTGGAAATCTTACCAACAGGGAAATGGTAATCAAGGAGCATCAGGAGATTGGAAGAGGTCTGCTGGTTCCTATTGAGGAAGTTAAATAAGTTCACTTATTGAATCTATGGCGGATATGGGCCTACCTACTGATCAATCGTTATTCACTCTGCCCACTGTTCATATCTCTGATGATCTAATCTCAGCAGAGCTTAATAAAGTTCATAGTTTACTGAAGTCTTGGATGCCTTCCTGACCTGTAAAAACAATCCAGCTTCAAGACCTGATATCAGTATCAACCTACAACGCTTAACAACCCTTTCACACCCCAAGTTTGGATGTGGTAGGTCCCCAACCTCAGACTTCAGGTGGCAATTGCTATATCTTGATTGAAATTAATTATTTTAACAAATGGGTATAAGCTGTTGCTCTCTTCACTCAGAATGCTAAAGCCACAGTCATTTTCTTACACCAGTAAATCTTTTCCCGGCATGGGTGCCCCCAAGTCCTATGTGACAATGCGAAAAATTTTGCCTCCTAAGTTGTAAAGCTCCTCACCACCTCCTTGAGAACACAACAACTCTTCTCAGCCCCCTATAACCCATCTACAAATGGTGCCATAGAAAGAGTTTATGGAACCCTAGTCTCTATACTCTGAAAAATGGCTAGCTTTAACCCTCTACACTAAGTCTCTATTTACCCAGTGCCCTCATGGCTTAATGGATTAGCTACCATTGCATCCTCAAGATGTCCCCTTTTTGTGTGTTGTATGGACAAGAGCCTGGGGTACTGTCCCTACTAGCCAAAGACATATTCACTGACAGAACTGACCCAGAGTAAGCCATCATAAAATTGGCCTAGCACATCATCCAACTACAAGCAGAGGCTATGACTAATTTGGCCAAGGCGGTCACTAAAGAAGGCCAAGCAGCTAATGAGCTCCGGGCTCCTCTCCCTTCCTTACAAGTATCCGACTTTGTGTTGTATTACCACAACCATAGCACTTCATGAAGTGAGAAGCTCGGTTCTACCTGGGATGCCCATTTGTAGTCACATACAAGTGAGGGGATGTGTACTCTATAAAATCCCTTGCCCCTAGAGTCACTGTCAACTGGGTCCATGGACAGTTCTTGAAGCATTATTCAACACTTAACACTCTTGAAGGGGGTAATGTCAGACAATTACAAGTTTAATATGGTAAAAAGAGTGTTCGGGACAAAGAAAGCAAAAATATTGGCCAAAAGACCCTGGTTGATTCTTGGTGGAATCCCTCAAATTGGGGTAACACTTTTATTATTATTTGGCAAATAACACACATTCAAGCAATCAGATTGCTCAGAATCATCAGCCAAATCTGGGGATCCCTTTTGAGGTCACTTTCCTTCATAATGCATGGCTAATACAACCAACACCGCATAGACTGGACCCTCTTATAGGGTTGAAGTGGGCCTCTCCAGGTGAATTTTTTTCCATCAAGTAATTAGGTAAAATTAATCAAGATCTTGCCTCATTAATTATATAACCTATCAACAAATGACCATTCTATAAATGTAAGGCAAGTTGACTAATTTGATAGGTCAACTCTCAATATTTTCTAATTTGAAATTTACTAAGCAATCTGAATTTGAGCCTCAACATATTTTTTTGTTATGAGGCATGCCAACCAGGGGATGGACATTACTGAAGCTTGAAGAGCAATAAAAAACTGAACGAACTACCCACTCAAACTGAATCAAAATAACTGCTCAAAATGAGCGGGTGAAACATGACAAATGAGACAACAACCTACCAGGTGGGAAAGAGCCAAGACGCTCAACCTACCATGGTGGAAGGGGAGGGGGATTGGGGGGCTCATCCTCAGCCTCATGCTTTTCTTCAGTGAGAGTGCGGGACAAGGAGGAGAGCAAAGGGGTGGGGTGATCAGCCACATGGGGAGCGAGGACACTAATGATTGGCTGATTGAGAAAATTACTGGAGGACAGTAAGTCGCCAATGTACCTGGAAATGCTGGCCTACGCCTTGATGTGGAGAGAAGGAATCTGGGACAAAAAGCCATGGAGGCGCAGGTGACTCTTGAGTTGGCCTGCGAGGCAGATATCACCTTCTGGTATGGCTTCCTTAGTGCGCCTGTGGGCAAACTGAATGGTATTTTTGTTTGGCAGGGATGTGGATGGCTTGATGATGGGAGGTGGGAGTTCCATGACAAGCGCCAATACTGATGACTCGGCTATTTCATGGATGGTGTTGATGTCAGGATGAGCAGCTGACATGATAGCGAGCTGGTGGTCCAAGTGGAACTCCAAGGCGTCCAGATGGGGGGCGTAAAATCATTGAGCAACTGTTTGGGGTTTCATACTTGGATAAATTCTTCATATGTGGGCTGCGAGGCTTCAATTAAATTACCCAGCTCATCAGTTTCAGCCAATGAGGACCATGCGTTCATGTAAAGTTCAAAATTGGGGACAGCGAATTGGAGTGGAGTGGCAGGCGATTGCAGAATAACATGAGAACCCACATTAGTCCAAGCCATTTCCTGATTGAATGAGGCGCAAGTGGCACTGGCCTGAGGAAGGGGCTGGTTGGCTACAGCAGGCACCAAAGCGGCAGCAGGCTTTGGGGGAGGGGGTAGGATTGTACCCCATGTCAGAAAGGCAGTGGGGTGTGGGGCAAATTGGGGGCCAGATGATGACAGCGCTGGGCCTGAGGAAGTCGTAAGGGAGGGGCATTTCCGCTTTGAGTGATCTTTATCAAAGCAGGAAGGACGTATTGTCCTCCCACCCTCGACACAGGCCCAGAATGGGTGGTCAGGGGCAGAGGAAATGATGGCACAGGGGGAAAGTGATATTTTTTTTTGAAAATTCTGGGCTGATTGTGGTGAATGCCCGAGGCCCAGCTAGGCGAGCAGCCCCATTTGGGACCACAAACTGAAGGATGGTATTGGAGCTGTACTCAACCAAACCTTCCATCAACTCCTGATGGAATACTGGAGCCTCGACATCTTAAATACTAATTATTGACTTATAAGGGGTTCATTTCTTACCCTCCACTGCAACTAATAAACATATAAAAAATACAACTTTCTAGTTTTTATTGTTTATTTTCATTATTATAAGTGGTTTCATTCCACCATTTATTGGATTTAAGGTATAAAACATAAGAGAGCATATCCCACGCCAACAAATCCAACAGTCAGGCAGAGCATACTTGCAGCTTGGAGGAGATTGTAAGGTGGTTATCTTGGTAGAAGGGGCAGATAGTTGAAAGGGTGTGAGACCCTGCTAGGCCTCTTTCCCCATTGGGTACCACAAACTAAAGGACGGGATCCACGCCATAAGTGGCCAATACTTACAGGAGCTCATGAAAGAGATTGTCAGGGAAAGGTGGTTGGTCAACCTGGTGAACTTAACCACCAGTGTGGCGTCCGCTAGCAACTGAGTACATGTGGGTGGGATGGGGGTGTTTTTATAAAGTAATGGCATCTCTATCATGGCCATATCCTTGGATCTGCTCAAGATGCCCAGGTAATAATATCTCTTATAGTGGAAGAAATATGTAAATCCACAGGCTTGTACACCACGCATACCATCTTGATGATGATGGTACTTTCATAAAGGAATAGGTTCCTAAACTCAACTTAAAGGTGAAAAGAGCAGGTTGCTCCAGGGGACTACTAAAGTTTCCTAGGAGCACGCGAAGTGCTGGGCTAGGTTCTAAGGGGGACAAAACAACTGGTGGGATTAGGGGGCTAGTGGAGCCACACGGGATTTTAGTAATAACCAAAAAAGCCAGGAGGCGACGCATAATACCTTATTTAGGAGCAGCAGGCGTCAAACTCAACAATATCCAAAATATGATTTGGTGAAACATCTTTAGTTGTTATATTAAATCTTACAAATTCAGTCTATATAAAAGTAAATAAGCAAAAGAGTGATAATCGTCCTGTTTTAAAATACTATTAAATGAAAGAGCTGTGATGTACTAAAAGTACCACTTATTATTAGTTTAGATTTAAAACATTTAAATGTCCAAGTACTTTGTTTACAGACATAATAACATTCCATCTTTTATCTTGAATTCAATGAATCAGTCTTTTTATCCAAGATAATCAAGATATAGCTAGATTTTAGGTTGGACTTGCTCTTAAATGATCATTAAATTTCCTCTATTAAGTCACTATCTCCCTTTATGTAAGCGTTCACAGAAAATCTTGACCTGGAGCGTTATTACCTGCCACAACAAAGACTGCTATGCACTATAGTATATTGCTAAATTGCTTCCTGTCTTTATTAAGTACTAAATTATAACATCCATCAACATAATTAAGAGTAAAGATCTATTAATTATGGTAATCTTTAAAATTTTATCATTATAGCACTGTTAAATTATTTTACTACTGTTTTGTATCCTAATATTTACTCTATAGTGGAGAATATTGAAGCATTGACCCTACCATCAGGTTCCCCCAAAAATTACCTTAGGGGAAGATTTAGTTTTTAATAACTGTCATTTTATATCTTCATATCAACACTTAATTATGTAAAGAATTTTCACTGAAATTGGCTTCTTTTATAGTCTTAAAAGGGGGCTACATTAGGTGCACATACTTCCACTCACCTTTTTAAATTTTAAATTTAAAAGTTCAAATTTTATTCAAGGTAATCCAACTAGGGGATGGAAACTACCAATACAAAATAACGACTGAAAAACAAAAACTAAACGCCCTAAATGAGTGGTGAGACACCAAAACAATTAGGAAAATTAACTTACTAGGTGTAGCAGTTATGAACCGCTTATCCCACCATGGCGGAGGGGGATCAGGCGGATTTCTGATTTCATCTTCATGATTAAAAAGGTGGATTAAAGCTGAGAGCAAGGGGTTTGGGGCGTCCGCGGGATGTGGGTTGAGGAACAATAGATAATTTCTAAGTTGTTTGTTAACAATCTGGACCTGAAGCATAGCCTCCAGGAATTTGGCAACATGGTGTTCAGCTTGTATGCATGTATTGGGAAGCTGGGTAAAATTTTGTGATGTTAGCTCTGAGATACAAGTGGTGGGGGAAAATTCTGACAGTGCAACAACTTGCTTGATAGCAGATGTGGCAGTTTCCTTTAATCATTTAATTTCCACTTTTACAACCTCAGGGAAATCAGCAGGAAATCCACTATATGCAGCCCTTCATTAAATACAGTGATAGAGAGTGCCATGGCTTTGCAGAGTTGGCAGCTATCAGGAGAGGCCATTGCAGCCTCAGCAAGTTGATGGTCACTCAAGAATGGGGTAGAGGTGGGTTTGGGGACATATTCTTGGGTGGGAATAATGGCATGGAAATCTGAAGGTAGATATAGTTCCAAAATAAAGGAAAGTCGGGTGGTGGGACAATTTCCCCAGAATCAGTTATTTCATCTAATAAATCCCAGGGATTTTGGTTGAGTATGATTGATTTGGAGAGATGTAGTTTTGGTTGGGTAAGTTTTGGGGCGTGAAATTGGTTCATTGAATTTGGGCCCAAACCTGCTCCTGATTGGGTATATTGTGAGAAATTAAGCTGGCTTGGGCTTTGGTTGCAAAGGTTTTACTGATTTTTGAGCGTTCAGCTGGAGGGGATGGGGGCAGCCAAAATCCCCACTCAAATGCTGTTTGTGTGGCCTCATGTGTGGCTTGGCGAATTTCGCTTGTTTTGAATTGTAGCTACAATTCTTTGGAATGATCCAAACTCATGGAAGAGGGGGAAAATGGTGCGGCCATTGTCAACACGGGCCCAAGAGAAGTGATCTGGTGCAGATGGGATATGGGCATGTGGTGGGATGTGCTGGTCTATGGTTGGCTGGTGGGGGGTAATGGTGGCCATTGCCTGTGGTGCCGCTAACTGCTCAGCTCAGCTTGGGACCAGGAAGTGGAGGATGGAGTTTCTACCATATTTGGAAAGCCCATCATCAATTCTTCAAAAAGGTGTTTTAGGGGGAAGGTGCAAAGGAAGGTTTGCATAGGTCACCACCATTGTGGTGTCCCCTCACCTCTTAATTAATATTAAATCTATTCTTTAAAATGTCAACTACCTCACTTCCAATTGGCTAATGCCAAAATCTCAACAAGATAAAAATAATTTACCATTTTTGATTATAACTGAAGACGTTACAACAAAGTACATTTCCTTTTCAATTCTCTATTTTTTAAACTATATTCCATTTATTTCAAAATATATGTGACAATCTGAATCTCAACCATGTGGTTTAATATATAAAACCTATTAGAACCTAACTAATGCAATTAGAATTGATTTTCCAGATTGATGGATCAACACACTAAGCTGTTATCCTTTCCATATGCGTTGAGAATCCAGAGTTACACAATATTAGTAAGATAACATGCCATCAGAAGGAAAAGAAGTTTCACATCTCATTAATTCTTGATCCATAAACTTATTTTTTTGTATATACCTTTCAGTATAAAAAGTATCTAAGCATTCTATAGTTATCAAAATAAAGTTAGTTTATTACTTAAAACTTTTATCTGATTAATCACTTCCATTTACAATAAGAATTATTTTAGTAAGCTTAGAATGACAATATTTGTCTTCTCTTTCTTATGCAGACGTGAAGTACTAAGCACACCGCGCCTGTCATGTTGTGGGAGTTTTGGGTTTTCACCAAATGAGTAACCCAACTAACCAGAATTTCCATAAATACTAAAGAACTAAAAAGACCTTATGACAAAATTTGGTTAGCCAACTTTTATGCGGACCTTAAAGACTAAATTTAAGATTATTTGCTGAGATAAACATAAGGTAGTGACATTTCTGTGAAATTTTTTTAGATTTATTTCTGTTGATATGTAACATAGAAAGTTTCATTTCATGCTACGTTTTTTTGTCAATATCTTAGTATTACGTTTCTCTTTATAGATCTTTTGACTAAATAAAGTTTTTTACTGATAAATTTGATTTTTTATCTTATGAGAGGTGTCAACTATTATCTGATAAGTTTTTTTACTTAATTTGAAAAATGTATTTATAGATTTTGACTAGTATAATAGTTTATGATTAGTCACATCATTGCCTTTTACCTTCATAAATATGATTTTTTAGGATCCTCATCAGACATCTAGATGTTTGTCCTTCCAAGAAGAATATTCATGCATCTAATAGCTTGAAGCATATATATTAATTGAATGCTCTTTTATGAAGAATTAGACAATTTAACTACAAAGTTTACCCTAACACCAAAAAGATACTTTTAATCTAATGGAAAAAAATGACCCCTATAGAATCAAAAAAAACTTCAAAGTATAAAATAAATTCCCAGCTAATTGAAAGCCAGGATCAAGTCAAATCTACTAAAATAAATCATTTTAGAGCTGATTGACTTTATGAGATTAATTAGATTATTGTAAAATATTCATGTCACTTGATGACTTAATTTTTAAAGACCACTAAATCAAAGCAGAATAAAAATTTTAAAGAGATACAATTGGTCAAAAACCAATATATCTAAAATATGTCTTTTTTCAAGTCTAAATGAATTAACTAAGATCAGGAATGCGTCTTTTGGAGTAAAAATTGGATTAAAATTAAGGAATTAATGAAAGTTAAACATATTGCCATGTTTGGTGGATTAACAGAGTAAATAATAGGCCCAATAGTGAAATTTAAAGGTGTTGTCAGAAACAGAGCTCTGCAAATATAGCAAATTGGCATGACATAAGAAGAAGTAGAAAGCCTGTCTGTATCCAAATGTACTCTCCCACTTGCCATTTGATGCAGAAATTATTTTACATATGAATTATTATGTGATCATAGTTTTTATCCTGTGTAAATTATATTTATTTCTATAATTTAGTGTATATAAACACTCAATTATAATTAAATAAAGTATCTCTAATATCTTAGCTTTCATATCTTTTTACCATTACAATTTATGGATTAATTTTTGGTCATAAATTCTTAAATAGTTGCCAAATTTCAAAACTTTTACAGCTGTCATTGTTGTGAAAATTCTGATGTTAAGAACCTGCAAGCAGCAACCTTAACAGGATTTCTACAAAAGCACTCATTAAAGGGGGCCTTGTACACTACAGATATATTACTATAAACAATTGGAGATGGTTCTATACTGTCCTTTATCATTATTAGATGGGTTAAGAATGGTAATAGCAAAGACATTAACAGGATGGAAAGTCCTCCTGCTCTCATATTTGAAGGCAAACAATTTAGCCATTTTATCATACCCTAATCACACCATATTACCTGGCCTTCCAATGAAGTTATTAGAGATTTAACTCATGGCATCCTAAACCCTGAGACAGTGTTTCTCATGTGAGAGGTTCCTCCATTGAGGAATGTCTGATGTTCATCTATAAAACCAGAACCTTCTTGGTTACCTACACCAAATAACTTGTGTGGTAACTTACATCTAAAAATTCCTACACCATACCATGTTCTATATAGTACATTTATTATAATTGCATCACAAAGAGCTCCAGCATCACATAGTTACTCAAGAAGCCCTGAGACGCGCCAATGATAAACTCAGTCCTTTGGATTCAAGTCATATAGGAAATGCATATTCTAGAGAAGTAAAGAACCAAAAGATTTTTTTATTCTGCTTTATGATCAAGTTAATTTAATTGATTCTGGCATAATGAAGTATGTGGAAGAAACTATAAAGATATTTTAAATTAGTTGGACAATTCTGCCACTGACACAAAATCTTTGCTTGAAGAATTTGCAAAAAAATTACCAAACATGAAGCTCTCTTTTACAGCGAACTTTTCTCCAAGCTTCTACTACACAATTAGATGATGAACTGCGAATTTTCATTCTAGAACAGCAAATAGCTTAGGTCTTATCTCCACTTGGAGCTTGAGAGTCGTCCTCCCCCAAGAAACTCATGGCTCTTTTTCCATCCCTGAAAACTAAAATTGCATTAATAAAGCAATTGAAGCTGAAGGCCTCCCTTTGAATCTGCATTATATATATCCTGCCAATTTACTAATGTGAGAAAAAGTTTTAAAAATTTTAAGCACGCTATTATAGGTGATGATATGTTAAAGGATGTTTTAAATCTAAAGCTTGAGTTGAGAATTATTTTTATCAGGTAAGACTGATTTACAATCTCAAAAATTCAATTGCATGCCAATTTTGGGATGTTTGAAGAATATAAAGATTTATTCAAGTGTGTCAAGAAGGTGGAGACCAACAAACATGACTTAAGCTCAAATCAATATAAACTTTGCTATAAAAGATTAAAGAACTTGAACTTTGGGTAGAAGATCTTGAGACTAGTAAGATCGTGCCTGAAGCAGGTATTGCTCTCTATGAGGCATCACCTAATTTTTCCTGATGCAATGGTAACTCAGTTAGAGCCCATATAAGAATAGAATAATTGGCTTGCTCATTCACTTGGTTTACTAGATATAATTTCTGAGGTAACTGGATGTGATGCTCCTGCCATCCTTGCCATCACAGGTGGTGAATCTGTCATTTTTTCCTATCTTTAAAGAGAATTTTACACCTGATGAGGATATTATTGCCTTGTATTTGTATGTCTATGAATCAGCCATGGAAGGAGTGACTGACCATTAAAAAGGTAAACATATCCTCTATTGTTTTAGTCATACAGCTCAGGAAAGTGTGGTGCCACATATGAATATCTCATTACATAGGCCAAACTAAAAGAAGCTCTTATAGATGAATTTGGTTTAAAACAGATCCTGATCATGAAAAGTATTTCATGCGCATCATTATGCAAAACAGAGACTCTGTAACTAATTTTGCTGAGAGATTTTATATTGAAGCCCAGACTCTGTTGACTACTAAGATGCCCTCACTTAATATTACAGTAACTGATATTATTAAATGTCCGTCCCTTTATCATTCCTTATATGCATAAAACACTGTAAATGCGATTTACAAATTGATCATGACATAAAAAAGACCTGTTGGATGGTGCTGGTTTCCAAAGGCTTAAGGTTAACTGAGTAGTAAAATAAAGTCCCCAAGTTTTTACGATAAAGATTAGAAATTTAAGCAAACCAAACGGTCAAAGTGCATCAACTGTAATAGGCTTGGACACCTTGCAAACGACTATTGTAAGAAGAAGTCCAAGGTAAGAAATCAGAGAAAAGACAGGTTGGATTAGGGACAGGTCCCCTATTGATAATGAATCTTTAGTACTTGATGAACTTCCCACTTCAATTTCACACTTAGCTTTTAATGAAAACACCTCATAAGAAGATTATGAAGGGGTTTCAAAGAAGTTGGTTACTATTTTTTAGGAACACCTGCCAAAATTAAGTTACCAGATTGTTTGAACGCTGAAAGTGTAGATGATGTTATGGTACTGTCAGAAAAGGTCAAAAGTGAGTTGGTCCATATTAAGTCCAAATTTAAATTTAACCTCCATTCAAACTTTGGAAGATGTCAATTGATGAAGCCCTGGATTTTACCACTGTCTAAATGGAATCAAAGGGCTATTTCACTCAGAAGCCTAATAAAGTGGAGATAGGTTATCCTCCACTTTTCTTAAAGGCTTTGGTTCCTCCATAGCTTCAGAAAGATCTTGCCAACCATGAGGGGTAATATCCATGCTAAAAACACACCTCACTAAAACCATAAATAACAAAATTATTTGATTAAATAAGGTATGTTGTTTTCTACTCTGTTGCGCCCTCAATTAATGTAAAGTGTAAAAGTTCCTAGTGAAGCAATATTCCATTAGGACAACCACTGGAGATAATTTGACTCATAATCATTTAGTTATCAAGGAAGCCAATAGTAAAATTTGATTTTTAAAAACTGGTGCTCCCTGTCAGGTTCTTCCAAGTCAAACAGCTGAAGACATACCTTCCCTAAAGATGGATCATACTAGCGAAGAAAGTATCCCATAACAGGTGGAAACATTGAGTTTGACAAGATGAGTACGCTTCAACTGACAAGGTATACCTATTTACAACGTGAGAACATTGCAGTTCAATGTACCCATGGACTTTAATATTCTGGCCCCTGATGAATAGTCTACTAATAAAATCATCTGAGGTTGATCAAACAGTAGAATCCTTAATCTATGGAATCCTACTATATGGTCAGCAATCAAAACAGAATTGCTCTATCAGGTTGATATTATATTTAATGCAACTGTACACCATGGCTATCTTTCCAAGCACAGCTGTGGGAGTTAATCAAAAAGAGGCTTATCTTCAGTTAATTGTTCACACGGCTCTTCATCTTTAATCACAATTGCTAGGGTTGCATAATATGGATATTCATTGGCTATTTAGGCTTAGCCACCAACTTCACTCTCAGCTTTTTCAAATTGTATGAGACTGTCTCTAACTTTGGCTGGGAAGATCGTGAGGCTATTATTGACAATAAAAGATAGATCTCCGAGTTAAAAGGCCATCTCATCCAGCTTGATTTCAAAATTGGTGGATATTTGCATGACGAGATCTCTTAGCAGCTTGTTAATACTAATGTGCCAAATAAGTGCTCAGATTTTATTGAATGGTGGCCAATTTTTTGACTTGACCATCCAATTAATGAATGCTCTACAAGCTCAGATTGAAAACTTAACAGGACAAATTTGACAACGTAGCAAAAGTGGCACATGCTTACATCACTACCAAACTGACTGTCGTCCATGGGCCCCGCGGGCCTGAAGTGCTGAAAGTCCCAAAGACCTTAGAGGCTCTGAGGTTCCTAGCCCTACGCCCATGCAAGATGAGGATCATGAAGCCCACATATCTAATTTTGGAGTGACAAGTAAGGAAGTAGCTTGAGGAGTTTGGATGGATATCAAAGGAGAATTTTATAATTTAGATCTAACTCTGACTGCTCTACTATTTAAGATTCATTCTCCTATAAGCTACGTCTGAAGCTTCTTCCCAACAACAGGCTAATTAAGCCACCATAGAGGACAAGTTTGAACTCCTAATCTCATGGATTCAGAACTTAAAAGCCTAGCATCAAATGATGTTACAACAACTTAACAACCAAATTCTGAGAATCTACTCCTTCAACAACTTATCAGCTCTAAAGCCAGTACTGATCAAATGGAGAACTTGAGCCATAATGTACAAGACAATTTCATATTTTCTGACAGCAGATGGACCAAGTCCCCATAACAGAACCCTTTGAGACTGAACCTTCCAAAGTTGGCAGACCTTTGATCCCTGCTGTCCATGTCCTATCAGAGCTGCTTAACTCTTTTAAGCCAACTTTAAAGGAGAATTATGTACAAGGAATAGAAAGCATCGGATCATTCCTTCTACTATAAGAATGTTATGGAATTAGCCACAGACTGGAAGAAGATGAAACACATCCAGGTCTACCTCAACATTAGTGCTCACGAGATCATAGTTATCTACTTAAAACAATGACCTCTTTTTTTAGTACTAGATTAAAACAATGACCTCTTAGTAAAAGATTAAGGAATCCCTCATTAAGGAGTTTGGAAAGGTTTTATTTCTGTCCAACATCAAGGAGGCGTTCATACATATAAAACAGAAAAAAGGAGAATTATATATTGAATATACTAACCATTTCTGCTTTAAGGCGCAAGCTTTAATTGCTTGCAACCATGCCACCTTGGTGATTCAACTTCTGCGGTGGAGTTCGCTTTCTCAACTTTATGGCACTCTGTCTCTTCATTTCACAGCTATTGAGAAGCAATTCAAGATGATCCTTAATAATGAGGAATTAATATGAGACTACATGAGTCTGAATCCCATACCTCTTTGACTAAAGGATCAAGACTTCATATTAATGCTGTAGGCTGAAATAACAGATTTTTATCCAATAAGAATCCTTTTCTTAAAACTTTTATTTCTCGTTGCAAACACTTTTGCAACCCATTCAATTCAAGACTAAATCCAGTTTGATAATCTCATAGAGGGGATTAGTCTGCACCCATGTCTGGGAGCAGTTGGGCAAGCAAAGCAAGAGGAGCAGGCGGAAGGCCTGCGGCCTCTAACGTTTGAAAACGCCCCGGAGAATCTGGCGGAATAGAAAAAAAATTAAAAAAACTGGCGGTCACAATTTCCCCGGAGATACTCGCGTGGCAAGCATGATGCAACCAGTATATCAATACGCCACATTCCTAGCCACTTTTGTCGGTGGAATTTGGAGTCCGTGTGTATCTGGACATCCAAAAAATGGCCCTATGGGAAAAATTTTGTGAAGATGTACACAAAATTTTCCCGACCGCGGTGTACTTTGCACCTCACTCCATGTCACGCGGTTGGCTGGACCAAGGCTTTGAAAGCAAAATAGCAGCAGATGAGGCTGCAGCGGTGCACATAGTGGTCGACCTCCCCAAAGGGCAACGGGTCATCAAAACTAAATGCACCAGATAGACAAAATCGAACCAAATTTTCCTCACATTTGACTTTTTGCCTACTACAGTAAAACGTGACATTTTGGAGCAACACCTGAAAGATGGTCTCGCCATATATGGCAAAATACAATCTTTCAAAATGCAACGTTTCACGCTGATGCCACACCTGTGCACCGGCAAAGCCATTGCAGTTCTGACCCTATCTGAGGAGATTGCGAAGGACCTAACCCAGATCCCGCACTCCACCTTTATTGACATTGCAGGGCACACCACCCACCCATTCTGGGTAACCGTGGACAGCGCGCCCCCCATTTGCACCCACTGTGACGCATTCAGCCATAAGGCACACGTGTGCCCCATTAAAGAGGGCGTTACATTCCAAGAGCACCCCTCAGCGGCCATGGCCAGCGGAGAGGCGCAATATGAACCAACCGCAAGCACCAAAGAGGCCTTCCCGTGGGGAGCACAAGGCTGCTACCTATTGGTAAAGCCCATCTCCCCGCAGGAGCGGAAGAAGGCCAAGCAGGCCCATAGGACTGCGGCCAAGGAAGCGGCCAAGGTCACCACCACCATCCCACACTCACAACGCCAGGAGGACATGGAGACCTTCACGGCGGAAGCAACTCGGGAATCCATCACCCAATCAGATTAGGAGGCCCAAGCTGAATGGGCCACTCAATCTGAGGATCTGATGGGAGATTTGATCTCACCCAATCGCTGCACCCAAGCCCCAGTTGAAACTGACTTGTGACCTATCCCAACCAAAAATTTTTTTTTGCCCCACTCGACGGTGCACTGAACTTATCCGCACCACAAAAAATTCGTCCGACGTCGGGAAAACAAAAAGCGAAGGCCAAAGCCAACACAACTCTTTCCACAAAAATTAACAAAAACCCCAATAGCGTTGCTGCTAATACCTGCGCTGCTGTGAAAGCCCGTGGGGACCTGGAAGAGGCTGGTGGGCCAGGGGGCCCACCCCTCACACCTAAGGTGCGATGGGGGAAACCTTCACTCTAGGGACGCTGAATATCGCCAGACTCAAGGCCTCCCCGTCCTGGGCTAGGAAACTGAGTTTTTTATAAAATAATTTACCCGTGGATATCCTGGCATCCAGGAAACCCACTGTCCATGAGGTTCTGAGGATGCTTGGAAAACAATGCTCCTACCATCCCTATCCTTTTGGTTGAAGCACTGTGGGGTGCTAATTCAGAAAAACAAATTTTTAAAATTTACATCTTCAGAAACATTCCTAAATGACTGAGTGCTCATTGTCACCTTCTCTTGGGCCGATGTTGCACACACAATTGTCAACATTCATGCCCCAAACGGTGCACAAGAGCATCAGGAATTTTTCTCGTCAGTCAAATCCCTCCTGCTACCCCCTGATTCTTTCCTAATTGGCGACATGAACTGTTGGCTAACCTCACCAACGGACCGGTGGCCACCCTCACCCCACACCCCACAGGGTCACGTAGAACTACGCGTTCTAAAAGCCACCCTTGGGTTAATGGATGCGCTGCCGTGACATGCCCCACTGCTCAAAAACATGACGCGTCCCCACATCCACAACAGCCAATTAAGGTCCATGACCCGCATTGACCTTATTCTAGCACCGGCGAAATTCCAACCCCACATCTCCCACTTCAAAACAACGAAAATGGAATTCTCCGACCACCGACTGGTCTCAATAACATACCACTTACCCGTCACAGTTGCAAAGGCCCCACATTGGTGCAAAATCCGCCCCCCAGAGCTTGTGTCGCCAGGATTTTCCACGTGGGTGGAAGAGGCAACTTTGGCAAAATCATTTGTTGCACCATTTTGTGCGGACCCCATTTCCACATGGGCAACTTTCAAAAAAGACACCATCCGCCACTATCGCCATCTCTCATCCAGATGCTCATGAGCCACATCGGCGGTCATATTGTGCGCGCTGGTGGAATTGGCCCACTTGGAGTCCAACATTCCAGCCTCAGGATATAGCCCTGCATGGGGCCAGAAGTGGGCAGAGGCAGCAGCACACCTCAACGCACTTGAAAGGCAACACAAACATCAGGTTTGTGTCCAATACAGGGCCACACGCATCACTAAAGGTGACAAGTGCACCGCATACTTCTTCAAAAAATTTTTGCACCATGCCAGAGCGTGGCCTGCACACAGGTACAAAGATCGGATAATTCTATCGTGGACACACCAGCTAAAGTGGCAATCAAAATGTAAAGATATTACTCCGAGTTATACTGAGCTGAACCAATTCAGCCAGCCAAAATGGCGGAATTTCTCGACAGAGCTCATATCTGCACCGTTTTCCAATACCTGGAAATAATAAATTTAATTACTCTGAACAAATTATGGACTACCATTTTGGTGCGCCAAACCGAAAATGCCCAGGCCCAGATGGCATTCCATATGAGTTCTACAAAAAATATTTTAAATACATATCCCCATTGCTGCTAACCTCACTCAACCAAAGCCTGTTGGAAACGCGCCTCCTACCAGGAGGACATGAGGCTTTTACAGTCACACTCTTCAAGAAAGGGGATAGGCTAGACTTAGCCAACTGGCGCGCCATTTCTCTAACAAACACAGACACCAAAATTTTAACAAAAATCATGGCTAACCGTTTAGGGACTGTAGCATCTGCCACCATCTCTCCAGAACAATTTGGTTTCATCCCCAGAAGGTTGATTTGGGATAACGTGCACTCTGTGGCTAATGTGTGTCAGTCCACAGCCTCTGGGGCACTTGTATTCTTGGACCAACAAATGGCCTATGATAGAGTAAACTGGGAATACCTTAGGGCCTGCCTCCAACAATTCCGCCTACCTCCCCGCTTCATTAACTGGGTGATGCTGCTCACAGAATCTGCAACAATGGCTGTGCGCGGCCCAGGTTTCCTAACAGATGTAGTCCATCCTCAAAGGGGCCTACGACAAGGGGACCCCCTGAGCCCACTTTTATTAAACTTCAGCCTTGACCCACTACTGCGAAATGTGAATGCCCAACTCACTGGGGTCCATGTGCCAGGCCAAACCCCAGTCAAGATGATGGCATTTGCAGATGATTGCGTGGTGGGGGTGTCTAATAACAAAGATGCACGCACGCTTGAAGCCCTCATCCAGGAATATTCCCGGGTAAGCAACGCGGCACTGAACGCCTCCAAAACCGAAATCATCCTCCTTGGTCAGTTTCAGAACTGCTGGGCCCCAGCAAGTAGTTCCCAACCCAGCCCAGCTGCTCGCCCAAGTCCACGCCTTACTAACTCAAAACACACCGCTCCACTGGTGCTCCCCTTTGTGCCGCGACCTACCATAGGACCGGTACGCCATCTGGGCGTGTGGTTGGAGGCAGGAGGATACGCGTCAGCAGTAATGGAGGGCCATATACTGGACAACGTGACGAAGCGAATCGCCTCTCTCAGAGCCCACCCTACTACCCTCACTGGCAGGGTTGTTCTTGCCAACTCTATGCTCCTATCCAAAGTCTGGTTTGGAGCCCACGCCATCCCCTTCTCCCCAAGCTTCTTCAAATCCCTGTATGCTTTGCTACAAGGTTGGCTTTGGTCAGGCCGCCCTCCACCAGTACGGCTAGAGGTCATGTTTGGCCCTCATCATCATGGTGGCATGGGCCTACTTGACTTCAAAGCCCATGCCGCCAAGATCCTAGGCACCTGGATTGCGGCCGTCACTGCTCCTACACTCCCATCCCAACACTGGTCCCGCGCAGCCCGCTCCAACTTCTCCCGAGCCTTGGGCCTCAACAACCCATCAAACCCCCACTCCCTGATGAAATACCTTGCATCACACACATCAGCCACAGGTCCTCACGGGACAAAAACCCACTACAAACGAATCCTACTCTCCATGCGAAGCGCAGAGTGGAGAATTTGTATTAGTGGACATACAACCCAAAGAGGCCGCCCCTCTCCTCAGTTCACACAAGAGGTATAGGGGCTACCCATCCATGATGGCGTGATCCCCATTTGACCCCAAGTCCTATCCAGGGTGGACTACCTGGACATGATGGACATTCCTTATTCCACTGAGACCCAAAAGACTATCTGGAAATACGCACACCATCCTCTGTTGCAGCCTCAAGTCCGTTCCCATGTGTGGCGCTGCCTGAGGCGGGTGTATCGTACAGCTGAGCGCTCTAATGCTTTACACTCATCCTGTGTCGTGTGTGGCCAGTATGGAACGCTGTTTCACCGCCTGGAGAAGTGCCCCACCTCTAAAGTAATATGGCGCGAAGTCCAACGTCTGCTAGGCCAGGATCAAACACATCCCTTCAGTCTGTCAAGAGATATGTTTGCTTCATCAATGGCCCCCCTCCCACCCTCCCTTCATGCTCTGGTGGTTGCAATCGCCATGTGGACTATCCACACGATTGTCTTGGATGCCATCGCCGGATCCATCCCCACCCTCCCTGAAGCTGTCCACAGATTCCGGTCTCATTTGGTGGATCACTTTCAAGCGTGGATGTTTGGATATCTCCCACCACGTCGCCGGCAGCTGGTCTCCTCCTGGTTCCCAGTCTGGTTCATCAAATCAGACCCCTTCCTCCACACGTGCTCAATAGTGGCTACGCCCCCTACACACGTTCCCTCCCCTTCCCATAAGTGGCGTTCCCGCTGGCAACAAGAGATAGCATCGCTTCTCTGGGGTG
This sequence comes from Massospora cicadina, assembly GCA_022478985.1. Lineage (NCBI taxonomy): Eukaryota > Fungi > Entomophthoromycota > Entomophthoromycetes > Entomophthorales > Entomophthoraceae > Massospora > Massospora cicadina. Next base: position 163,383 of record JAKSZP010002677.1, read on the forward strand.
CCTCACCTGGTACTGAGTTTTGTCTCGTCTGAGTCATATTCGGAAGTGTCCATCCCATGGCTGGCCTTCCCCGCAATAAATTTAAAAAGGATCCTTTTCTTATTGGGTTGGGACCATCTAGTACTAAAAAAAAGAATCCTTCTCTTAGAGATTGGTGTATCCCCCCTTTAGGTTGGGACCACCTAGTGCTAAAAAAGATTCCTTTTCTTATTTTAGTTTTCAAAATCATCTTGAAAGCCAATGTTGGAAGAAGAAATCAGACGAGGAGGGAAAGAGGGGTCAACCTAGGGCGTGAGGCTCCCTATGCTGACGATCCTGTGTCTCAATAACCTGATTCTATTTCACCCCAACTATTTTGTCATGTCTGCTCCTGACGCCCTTGATTTCTCTGACAACCTAACTGGGAATAAAAATTATTCTTTTATTATTCTGTTGTAAATTATATTTATTCTATTTCACATTTTGAATCAGAAGTCACCCAAGTGGAGGTAGTAGTACACAAGGTGAAAGTCATGGCTATAGTTGACACCGGTTCCCATATTAATGTTATTTTATCACACTTTTTGAAGAAAATAAAGATTACTCCTGATCAGTATCATAATCTGGTGAATGGGACTGCTGGTCCTGCTCCACTTGATCCTTTAGAGCTTACTCATCCTTCCCCAATATTATTCAGGTCCTTAGTAGAGTTGGTCCCTGGTATAGTCTTGCATGATGATTCCTATGACTTTTTAAAGTCTCATTTTCTGTCTGATTTAGATGCTCAATTTAACTTTAAGGATAACTATTTATCCATATTGGGGTATTGCATTCTGCTTATTGTCAAAAATATTCCTAACAAAAAGGGAGGAGAAAATCCCAGAGCTCCATGTTAGAAGATTTTAAGCCTCTGGAAAACTGGAATATTAAATGATGGGCCCTTATGCTACTCTTTTTCCTGGGTAATGGACGCCTCAGAAGGAATGTTCATCTATCCCATGAATAATACAACTATAAAACCTAAGTCTCAAGACTTTGTGGAAACTGGAATCCAAGCAACCGTAGCTATTATTCATCTTTTGGAGATTTATGGAGAAGCTAATCCATTAATCTGGGAACCTTTGGCCTTTCCTGGCATACTTGATACTGCTTATCAGGGGACCATCACTTTGCTAATGGAAAATCTCACTAATCAACCATTAACAATTACTTACAACCCAGTTTACTAACATCATACCTTACCAATAGAATATGTAAAATCTGTCTCTGCCTATGGATCATTAGCTGAGCTAGGACTTAAAGAGGCTTTATATTATTTTGTGAGTAGATATCAAGTTTGGTGACGCCTTAACTAGTGATCACCAGAAAATGGCTGAGTCATTAATTGAGGAGTATTCTGACATCTTCTCCAAAGTCCTGTAACTTTTGGGCTAAAAGTGAATGTGGTTCAACACCAATTAAATACTGGATAATCCCATTCATCTAGACTCAACCCTATCAAAAATCCAAAACTGAAGAGGACCAAGTCACCCAGGAACTGAAAAACTCTGGACGATGATCTCTTAAAGCCATGGAAAAATCTTTAGGCCTTTCCCCTGCTATTTATATGCAATAAGAATGTCAGTTATAGCACTGTAATGGATTATTAAGTTTGAATGTGATCATATGAAAGACAGCTATCCATTAGCTCAAATTGATAATTCTTCCCACTATTTAACTAGATCTCAGTTCTTATTGGCTATGGATCTTGCTAATGATACTAGAAGATTGAGCTGCCTCCAGAAGATAGGAAGAAATGTGCAAAAGTCTCCAGTGAAGGCCTGTTCAAACATATTCACATACCTCAGGGGTTGTGTAACGCCTCTGCAACCTTCCAGCATACCATGGATGCTATGCTCCAGGATTTGAAAATGTTCTGCATATTGATCTACCTGAATAATTTCATGGTTTTCCTCCTGAAACTTCAATAAGCACTTAAATCACTTTCAAGAGGTGTTTAATCAAATGAGAGCCACCTCTATCAAGATGAAGCCAGCCAAAAGCAGCTTCTTCAAGAGTGAGATGAAGTTCCTCAGCCATAGGGTTACCCCTGAAGGAATTTCACCAATATTTGATAAAGTCAACGCCATTAAAAAAGATGTCTCACCCCTAAAGCTTGAAGGATTTAAAAGCTTTCCTGTGGGATGGTTAGTTACTACCAACAGTTTATCCCTCATTTTGCCAAAATCATTAAGCACCACGTCTGCCTACTCCATAAGGAAGTCCAATTTCACTTGGAAGGATCGCAAAAACAGGTTTTCCACTCATTAAGAGAATTCTAATAAATGCTTTAACTTTGGTACTTCCTGAGTTTGACAAGCCCTTCTTTTTTCATAGATGCTAGTGATGTGGTTAAAGCTATTCTAGCATAACTCAATTCTGATCAAGTTGACTATGACGTAGCCTGTTTCAGTAAACATTTAAAATAAGGAAGAATGGAATTATTTTTCATAAAATGAGAATTCTTATCTTTGGCTATTGAACACTATCCGCCCTATATCTATTGGAAGTGCCAGATTTTTAACCAGGTGATATTCCTCACATATTAACAAAATTAGTGTAATAATTAATCAAGGATAATTGTAAATTGGTTTGCTAATTTTTAATTCTTTATTTAATGATAATACCCCAATTTGTGCTCCCCATTTGGTTGGGTTGAGCTGTCTTGATCTGCAGAATCAAGAAAGTATTAGGCATCATGACTGATAGAAAATTGATGGATCTCAATACTGGTGACTGAGACTGAAGACGTTGAGATAATTAATATTATAAATTAAGATGACAAATTGCTTAAATTCGACATCAAAAAATATCAGGAGATGATCCCAATAGGGCTTCATTTAATTCCAACATTGGTGACTTATGCCGAGGATGTCAAACTAATTAATATTAATTGTTTAAGCTCAGCAGGCTTTTATCCCAGCACCAACTCCATGCGAAAATGATTGTGGGATTTACAGAAAAAATACAAATCTCAGAGGACCATCAACTTATTCCAAGGATGCTGAGTTATTTAATATCAATTAAATAGTCAAATTGCATTTCAACTTTGTGACATTATTGGGCAGAATCTCCTGACAGTATTTAGTTTAATTTGACACTTAGCGACTTATGATGAGGGTGTCAATATATTTAATTAATTCAGATTATGATGAACCAATGATCAATAAAATCATGGACATATGAGGATGACAAGTTATGCCAGTGAAAGTGTTGACAAATACTAAGCAGGTAGAATCACCAGTGAGTGCTGATGATACTGGCAATAAATGCCAATGACGTGGACAGGAAAGAAATGCCTATAAATAGTTTGATCTCACTCTTTATAAAAATATCTTTTGATCTTCAAATCTAATATCTGTCTTCCCATCTTTATTAAGTTTTTAGTTAACAGTAGTTAGCTTGGCTTGTAGAGGTGGGACTCAAGATCCCCAGTTGTTAAGTGCTGGGTTAAAACACCTAGAGTGGTTGGCGCAACCAACTCCCAACCTTGAACTAGATGGAAACCCCACGGGAACTTGGGCAACTAGTAGATACAATGAAGGACTGGAATGATTGAAGGGGAGTAAACCTGAGGGAACCAATATAGAGGCTGCTGAACCACAATCATTGGACATGTCCCAGGAGAGGACCTCTGATCTATAACGAGTGGTCATGCCTCAGAAGGAGAAGTTGTTGGTCTGCTGGATTGGTGGGTTGCCCTGCGAATTTGTAGGGAAAGGTCGCCGATGATTGTGAAAATTAAAGGCCAGCAGTCTTCATACTGTTTGGCTTGGCACACTAATGGAGTCACCTAGTATTGAGAATAAAAAATTCTCAACAGGAAGTATTTTACTATTATAATCATTCATGCTTTGCTTCAGTGGTTACAACATAAGAAAGACCCATACAGCTGGCTCATGAATTGAGCCCTCAGGTTACAAGGTTCTAACTTTTTGTTTGCTCATCAGGCTAGTACTATACACATAATATCAATGGACTATCCTGCTTAAAAAACTAACCTTTTACACCTCTGAAGAAGACTAGGTATATGAATTTACAGGTCAACCAGAATTATGGGCTTGAGTTCCCCCAAGAAGTTTAAGGGTGATTAAAACAATTAATGTCCCAAACCAAAATGATGATGGATTATTTTATAAAAGAGGTAGGCTCTGCTTAGCTCCCATACATTCATCCGTCAACCATAACTATGATCATTATGGAAGCACATACTACTTTAGGTCATAGCGTCATAAAAAAACCTACCAGTAAATCAATGTTTGATGCTACTGGGATGGAATGATTGATCCCATCCACAATGATCTTAACTCATACCTTGTGTGTGCTAAACAAAGGCCTACTATGCCAAACTTTAACATCAAATTGGACCAACATCTCCCTTTGCCAATGTCAGTATAGATGTTATTGGACCACTACCTACAGCCTTATATGGACATTGCTACATCATTGCAGTTGACCATTTCATGAATGGGTAGAGCTATCTCTTTAGTCTCTGCCATGGATAAAGCCACTGCCTCGTTCCTGCTTAAGCATAACTTCACCATTCATGGCAGCCCAAAAGTCCTATCATCTGATAATGGGATTAACTTCATATCTCAATATATGATTGAACTTAATGTGCTGATGGGAAGCTATCAGGCCTTTACTGTCACCTACAATCCTGAAACCAATGTCGCTGTAGAAAGAGTGAATGGAACTATCATTTCCACATTTTGTAAGATGGTATAAATGACCTGGGTAGATGGAACAAGTATCTTACAGGAGCTTTGATGGCTTATTGAGTAAGCTTATCATCAAGTCACCTAGATGTCTCCATTTAAAGCTTTGTGAGAAGGAAGTCTGTTCTAACCTCTAGTGTTCAGCCTATCCTGGAGACCTCTTTACTAAAAATCTCTGACTTAGCCATAAGAAGACAAGCTGAGGAACTATTCCAGTTACAATCCTTGGAGTTTAGTTCCCCAAAACTGTTACCCAAGGAGAGACGAGACAAGCAAATGCTATGAAGTCTGTCATTCCTGAATATCAATTGAGAGATCTAATAATGTTTTATAATCATCACCATGGAGGAAGGGCCCACAAATTAGATGTTCTCTGTTTTGGGCCCTATAGGGTGATATACTGCCGTGGGATGGAATACTCTATTGCCTCCATCAAAATGGATACATTTGTTAATCAGGTTAATAGAAGGTTTCTCCAAGCTGTTCCCCTTAAGATCTTAAAGAGGGTGGTGTCAGAAAAAGCTGAAATTGAGTCAGCTCAGTTAAAGATTGAATTCCAAATAAACCTCTTTCCAAACTTCAGAAGATGCAATTAATGAAACCCTGGATCAGACTATTGTATAAAGGGAATCAAGGGCCAAAGTAACACAGAAACCTGAAGCGAGAAAGGCAAAAGGTCCTCTTCCATACACTCAAAGGATTTAGCTCATCCAAGGATTTGGGAAGATCTTGCCAACTACAAGGGGCGATATTCATGACAAAGACATGCTCCCACAAAACTACATATCGAATTTTTTAATTGTATAAAGCGTTGTTCTCTACTCTTTCACGCCCTCAATCACTTCCATAGTTCAAAAGATCCTAGTGAGGAGATATTAAATTTGGAAAAATGCTAGATCTAATTTGACTCATAATTGTTTTGCCTATGAAGGAACCAGAAATTTTAATTGGATTTCATTAAAGGTTCTAAATGAACCTACCTCATTAAAGTTTTAGAAAGTCTTAAAGACATTAAAATTTTTAGTGATTTTGACCAATTTATTGCATTGCTGATTGACAATAAACATGTTTAAAGCTCACTACCTATTTTTTAACCTTATCCTGAGACTTATAAAAACTCAACGCTATGTTCCATATCAAAGAAGTTCTTGCTCTTTCTCCCAGATTTGGATGAACAAGAATGAAGATTGAAGTTTTTATTCATAAAGTCAGAGTTATGGACATCCTTAATAATAGCTCAACAATTAATGTCATTGTCAGAAATCCAAGGGAAAATACTGGCGGAGCAAGTATCTGAGGTCAGGGCTTTGTTGTATTCAGCGTTGAACAAGACTTTGTTCATTGGAATAATTTAACTTAGGTAAAAATAAGGTAAATAGTATAATTTGTTGAATTTTTACTAAAATAAATCACTACAAAATATAGTACTGTTTAAAACAAAAAGAGGAATTGTGATTACTGGGCTTAATCAAAGAGTGATTATTGATTCCTAAGTGATTTAAACAATTTGTCCATCTTTAAGGTCAGCTTAGCTTCTTGATCTCCAGTTTATATTTCATAGCATCAGTTAAATTGGTAGATAATTGGGATTGAGTTGGGTAAGGAGATTTCTCAAAAAGGTGTGGAGAAAGGGAAGGCTTAGGTGTCCATGGCTTTCTGGAATGAGGCAGCAGATTCCGAAAAAATCATGATTAGGAAAGTAATTGAAAGTAAAAATATAATGAAAATTACTAAATTCAAAGTAATTCAAGTAATACCCTGAATTTGAAGTTGAAGCTGATGACATGGAATCAAACCTAAATTTGGGATTTATGGGACCATTTAAGAATCTTTTAAATCAAGTCTTACAGTTTGGTATCTGTTGATCTTCTCCTCAGTACAAGGCTTACACATTGCATAGGAATAATCTAACGGTCATCTCTTCATTTTTTATTAAGAAGATCAAGATGGCTACTGACTTGGACCTTTCTTAAGAAGATAAAATGGAAGTATCAAACAACATTTGTGCTATTGGTGCCTACTCCTCTACGTCCATACAAATTAGTAAGCTTGTCCTATCAGAACCTGCCGTGGTTTTGGATTACAATAACTATAATATGCTTATTGTTAGTTTATCACGAATATGATGGCATCATTAACTTAAAGAGAGATCCTATATCCTTCCTCAACTCAAAGCTCTTGTAAATGTAAATAAAAGATTCCAAGAAAGAATACCCTTGCCTGGTTATGTACCCTGCTTCTGCCTTATCTTTACATTATACCGCCTCAGGATGAAATACAAAAAAGTTGCCTGAATCCATAATTGATTTAGATGAGACTGCCTTCTATGCTCTATAAGAAATAAGGATTAAGCCCAGTGAGTAATGCGTGGTGATACAAAGCTCACTCTAAGAATTTCAAGGCATTGCTTATTTTGTATAACAAGTATAGATGGTGTCATTCCCAAAGAACCTTTAAAACCCAAAATATTGGATCCAGCTTACTAATATCCTGTTAACATTCTTCTTGGGAATTTTAAACTAATAAAGACCTCATGAAGAAACATTAATAAATAGTAAAAGTCTAATCGTTTCAATTGAGATTATTGAGAAATTTTATTACACTAATGCAATGATAACATGGCATTAACTGCTGAAAAGTTACACTGTAACATACCCAACGTTAATATTTTTAGATGTGTGACTCCCAAAGAGCTTATAAGATTTCAATCCTTAAAGATGCTTATGATGATATACCTTCTAAGTCAGACACCAATTATGGGCACATGAAAACTGGAGTCACACTATAAATGTGAGTGTTGCTAGCCCTATTTGGCCCAGCCCTATTTCAAATCAAAGGTCAATAAACAACAAATGTGAAGAACTCAAACAATTATTAGATTCTAAATTATCAGTACCATCTCAAGACCTTGGGCATCCCCCTTATGATTATAAAGATAAAAAATGGTGGCCACCAATTCATGATGAACTATCAGAAGCTAAGAAAACTTCACCAAGAAGTATAGCTATCATATACCACGTATTGATGACTCTCTCACACAACTCTCTGTATTTAACCTTTTATTTCTATGAATCTGGATAGGGTATAATGGCAAATGGACATCTCTTCCAAAATTAAGAAAATTGAGCGCTCATTCTGAGCAAATGCCTATTTCAACTCACTCAACTTTATTAAGCTCTATGCAATGCTCCTGCCTCTTTTCAATATTTAATTGACCACATATTATAATACATTGAGTTAAGTTGCATAATTGTTTACCCTGATGATATCACGGTCTATTTAAGTTTTCTATGATCATTCTAATCACCTATAGAAGTCTTCCACCTGTTATGTGACTCTAACTTAAGCTAAAACCCTCAAAATGGACTTTTCCTTTCAAGTAACTAAAATTTCTTGGACATGCTATTTCTCAAGAGGAAATTGCACTCAACAAGATAAGGTTAAAGCCATTATTAAAAACATGAATTAAAAAACCTTCAAGACATCCAGTATACTTAGGAATGTTGAAATATTACCATCAACTTATACTAAAGTTTAGCCAACTCAGTGAACCTATTGTTTGAAATTAACCTCGATATTTATCTTCTTTTGGGGATCAGAACAGAAGATATCTTCTAAAATTATTAAGAAGTCATTTAAAATGACATAACCTAGGTCACTTAGATTATAAATAACCTTTTATTTTATTACTGATGGCTATGATACACTGCCAGAACTATTATTGCTCAACCATATTAAGACTTTGATACTATGTCTCATGTCTTAAATATAAAATGCTCATCAAGGTGGAATGCATATATAGCTTTACCAAAAAAGAATTTCTTGCCATTTACTTATAGTAGAACACTATCAACCCCTTCCTATATTAAACTACGTTTACATTTATACCTGAACAAGTCTCCTTGAAGTGGTTACAAAACATGGTAGCCTATCTAGAAGATTGGCTAAATGAGCTCTGAAGTTACAACATTACATCTAAATAAAAATTGCGCCATGAAACCAAACATATGAACGTAAATGGACTAAATTGTCTTCCTATCCTTCACTTGACAATAGCAAAGAAAAAGAGATCATACGTCCTTTTGATTAAAGCCTGGCGCCTGGGATGATGAGAATGAGCCTATAAATAAGATGCTGCTATAAAATAATCAAAAATACTTAGTTTAGATCAGAAATTATGCAAGAAAGTATTCATGTATTAATTTCCTTATCTCTGGCCTTCTGAACATGTGCTAGTGATTATGGAAGCCCAAACTAACATTAATCATGAAAGTTTCTGAAACCCATATGAGCGGATTAGAAATTGGTACTATTGGTTAGGGAATATTAATCTATCATTATAGTTATAGATGCTAGTTTACCATTCATAGAGCAAACTAATTATGAAACTAAATATCAATAACAGCCAACCACCACAACAGCCGTTTCACACTATCAACTAAGATATGGTGGTCCACTACCTCAACTGATCAGTGGAAACTGATATATACCAATAGGAATTGACCATTTTAATAAGTGGTTGATGCTGTTGCTCTCACAACTTAAACTTAGAAAGCCACCACCACATTCTTAAATCAACATATAAAAAGACAGGGTTGTCTGCAGGTCCTTCTCTGTGACAATGAAAGGAATTTTATATAAAGTTTTAAGGTACTGGCTACATGTATGGGAGCTCAACAATTGCTTTCTAAATTCTACAATACTTTTACAAACAATACCTTGGAATATGATAATAGAACCTTAGTTTAATCTTACGCAAAATGACCATTCAGATCCTCTATATTTAGGGATCAATAATTGCCAAGTGCACTCATAGAGTACTACTTTAATTATCAACAAATACTGAAGATGCCACCATTTTAACCTTATATAGTGGGAAACGTGGAATACCAGACCTATTAGCTAAAGATGTCTTCACTGCCAAGACTGAAGACCAGATAAAGCTATGAAGATTCTAGCTCAACACATAATACACCTAAATTAGGTGCTATGGCTAATTTGGCAAAAAGGGCTACTAAAGAGGGCCAAGATGATAACAAACTTAGACAACCTCTACTAACCTTCCAAATCTCAGATTTAGTTCTATGTAAGCATAATTGCATTTCCTTCAAAGTAGTAAACATGGAATAATCCGGGAGAGCATTTTTTAATCACCTTTAAGAGAGATGATGAATATTCAAATAAATTTTTAGCCATTAAGATTACTATTAACAGAGTACATATGTGATTTTAACACCGGTATCTTTCCTCCAATATTCATAAAGGGTAATGTCATACATCTGGATTTTTGACTTTCTGAGAAGGATACATGTGTCTAATAGCTCAAAGCATCTATAGTAATCAAATTCTACTTTCAGGAATATTAGATGAACTAATTTATAAAGTTTGCCCTCACACTAACCCTTGATCTAGTTCAGTCACATAAAGAAAAAAACTCTCTATAAACCTGAAAGGAAGTTTGAAGTATAAAATAATTTCCAATATATTTGAATGCCAGAATGCAGTAAAAATTACCAAAATGATATACCTAAAAGCCACCTTATTGGTTGGGTTGATTAAATCATTACAAAATGAAGTATTCACTCAAAATTCTGATTTGTCATAAACCAATATGTTAGAACAGAATAAAAATATTAAAAAAGTTACAATCTAGTCAGAAACCAAAAAATTTATAATCTGCTCTCAATTATAAAAACAATAACATGGATCAGGAATTTGTCAATTAGAATATAACTTTGGATTAAAATTGAGGCGCTAATAAAAATTAAATTTTTTACAGATTTGGTGTATCAACATAGTAATAAATAGGCTCAATAGCAATAATCTGAAAAGATTATTGGATGGAGAGTTTTTCAATCCTGACAAATCAGCGTGACAATGGAAGAAGCTTAAATCCTGTCTGTCTCCATGTGTATCTCCCTCTAGCCAATTGAGGTAATAATCTTTTGCATATGAAGTATCGTGTGATCATGATTTTTATTCTGGGGTAAAATTTATGAAATTCTTTAATCTAAGGGGTATATAAACACCCAATTATAATTAGAAAAAGTGTTTTATAATATCTTAACTTTCATATCTACTTGCATTATATTTTATGATGTAAATTTTGTTCCCAAATCCTTAGATAGTTGCCAAGATTCAAAACTTTTGCAGCTGTCATTATTGTGGAAATCCTGAGGTTAAGCACCTGCAATAAGCATCCTTACTAGGATTTTTAAACTCCTGAATTATCAATTAATAATTATTTTTTCAAAAACCTCTCTTTATGCTTGGTGTAACTTTCTAAAAAAATTACATGAATTAATAAAACAAATCCAAATCACCCATTGTAGTTTCGCTCCAATGTCCTAAGATTCTCCGCTGGCTGCTCCAGTGTGGGGCAGCGGTGAAACTCCCCTGCCATTTTCTGTCTGGCAGGAAAACGCGCTAGGACAGGTTCACCAAGTCATTCCAAACCCATGGGATGATTTGTTCATCCCAAGGTTCTCAATGCCCACCTTTCTTGTACCCAAGTGGTACCTCTCTGCCCCCTGGTGCTCCCCTGGAGCAACATGCAATATGGATTAAGGGTCAAATATAGGAAACTATCCCCATACCACGACTAAGCCATAAACAAAATGGAACAGGAGGTGATGACACCCACCAGATTTATAGATCTCTGCCCCTACAAGGGGTATTTTGACCACGGCTTCACCTGCAAAGCTGATACTGCCACTGCAGCAACTGTGCCCCTGGTATTCCAGGGCACCCCTCTCCCCACAACTCAGACTAGCTCCCAGCGGACACCACTTTGGTGGTCCAGGTTGCTGGTTTTCCCACCCACCTCCTCCCTGAAGTGCTCCATCAGGAGCTGATGGATGGTTTAGAAGCCTATGGCTCCAACCCCATCTTACAAATTGTGGTCCCAAATGGGGCCACACAACTCACTGGGCCTCAGGCATATGCCACAATTAGCCCTGAATTTATAAAATTGCCATGTCAATTCCCCTTGAACCATTATTCCTTCAGCGCCCAACCATCCATTTTGGGCCTGCGCCAAGGGTGGGCATATGATCTGTCTGTCATGTTTCAAGTTGGACCACTCAAAATGCAAGTGTCCCTCCTTAGCCACTTCTGATGGATCAGAAGACTCATCTGCTGACCTGCAATCCGCCCCCCACCCTGTACAAGTTCCAGTATGGGGCATAATCCTACCTCCCCCACCACCAAAACTGGAAGCTGCAGCTGCACCTGCAGCCACCAATCAGCCTACTACTCGCCCCAATGCCATAAATGATTCTCCAATCAAGCATTGGATTGGATCCCAGTTTAATCCCATGATTCCTCAAATGAATCAACTAAACCTCAACCGTATGCTGACCCCCAATCCAATTCAACCAATACCTATGGGAGTTATTGGCTGAAATTGACGAATCAGTTAAGCTCATTAAAGAACCATCTCTGCAAATTGAGCAGTTCATTAATGCAGAATGGGACGCCAAATACTTCCATCACTTATATACCCCAAAGCCAAATGCCGAATCATTTTGCAGTGATCACCAGCTTGCAGTTGAAGCAGCTGCAAAACCAGATTGTCATCCCCTTTATAAAGCTGTCGCCAAATCAGTGGCGATGCTCACATGAGGAATTCAACCTCCTGCTATCCCTGAAGATTTTACTCAAAGGAGTAAAATCAAAGTAAAACAGTTATAAAAAATGTTAACAATGCTATCCAGAACGTGGCAACTATAGCACAGAACCCAAAAGCAAAAATTATCTGAACCAACATTGCCACGTTGATTAAACTCCCAGATTCCCACATTAAAACTTAAAAAGCTTTAACAAATATTAGTGCCATTTAACTAGCTGGCAATTTCTATGAAATACCAATAAGTAATATTGAACCACATGCTGCAGATGCCCCAACGCCCTTATTATCTGCCTTGACATGCACTCTACTATGGGAGGAAGAAGCTGATGCTGAAGATGAGCCCCCCAATCCCCCTCCCCTTTTGCCATGGAGGGATAAGCGGTTTCCGCTGTCCACCTGGTTAGTTTTTTTGCTCGAAGTGTTCACTCAATCTGCTCATTTGGGCGTTTTTTTTGAGCTAATTAGTTATGTTTTAAGTTTATTAATAGTTTTGGTAATGTCCATCCCCTGGTCGGCATACCTCAAATAAATATAATTAATCTTTCAATTGCCAAAGAAAAGTTCCTATAGTTTAAATTTTAATTGCAAAAAACTATTTAAAAAAATTTGTTATATATATTGACAGTCTTAGTATAAATTACTAAAACTAAAAAGAAATGACTTACTATTCATAAAAATTCATACATCAATATACATATAATATAAGAAAAACACTAAATAAAAATTCTATTCAAAGAACTTTATCTGAAAAAGCTTTTTTAATAATAAGTTTTTAAGATACATAAGGTATCATCATAGAAGCCCCATAATGCAGCAATGTTAGGCCTGTGAGACTTATTGAGGGCCCTTTATACAAGATGAAGATCAAAAAAAGAAGCAATCTCTTTCTGCTAAGCATCACTTTTCGAAAATCAATTCAGCCTGAATTTTAGCTCCACTAAAGAGATTTACGAAAACTATTAGCAAATATGGTGGGAAACCCCGCAAAAGAACCCGCAGGCTATGCCAAACGAGCCAGCACCACCCCAAACGAAGCAACCCTCAGTTACCCACCTCAGGGTCAACCAGAATCACCCGCTCTCAAGCAGCAGCCATGAAAGCAGGCACCACCCCCCAATCTGGAGCTACTCCAACTAGCGCCAGTTCACCTGATCGCACTTCTGCAACCTGAACGCCTAACAGCTCTGTGTGCGCTGCCTCCCACCAACCCGCTGGGCCCCTCCAACCAAGGAGGCCATCACCCACGCTGTTTTAATGGCGTCTGCTCAGTTGAATCAACTCAGCCTATCCAGCCATTCACCTCCCCCATTGTGTCAGCTAATTCAGCCCCATCTATTATTGCTGACGCCGTGTTTCTGGCTCCCTCCATGAGGGGCGATACCCAGCTACCTGGCCCCCAAACCCTCAGATGTAAGGTTGGATTAGCCGCACATTCTGGTTCACTAAGCACCAAATTGGGACAATCTACTCTTTCCAATGAGGATTCAAATGGTTCGGATTTTGGAACTTCACACCAATTCCAATCTCACCCATCCCATTTAAACCCCATAATCGGCACTTCTCAAGTTGGCACTTTATCTCCATATGCTGAAAACGACCAATTCACCAATCATCCAGTGAGTTTTGCCCACGAAATCACAGCAAATACTCGGGCTGAATTTACCCAAATATATTAGGATGGTGATGAAACATCGCCCTCCTCCCAATTGGCTGGAGTTAATTCCAATCTGGATGGGCCTCCCCAATTTAGCGAGGCCCAACAATCACCTGAACCCCAAACCCTTGGATGTAAGGTTGGATTAGCCGCACATTCTGGTTCACTAAGCACCAAATTGGGACAATCTACTCTTCCCAATGGGGATTCAAATGGTTCAGATTTTAGAAACTTCACACCAGTTCCAATCTCACCCATCCCATTAAAGCCCCATAATCAGCACCTCTCAAGTCGGCACTTTATCTCAATATGCTGAAAAAGACCAATTCACCAATCAGCCAGTGAGTTTTGCCCACGAAATCACAGCAAATACTCGGGCTGAATTTACCCAAATAGATTGGGATGGTGATGAAACATCTCCCTCCTCCCAACTGGCTGGAGTTAATTCCAATCTGGATGGGCCTCCCCATTTTAGCGAGGCCCAAAAAACTGCCCCTCAATTTAATATGACGCCGGCAACTGCTGTAACATTCCAGCAACAAGGGAACTCCGCAAACTTGTCCAAACCACCAGCTCACACTCAACCCACAATTGCAGCCCAAAGCAAACACAAACGTACCAAAGGAGCCACTGGGGCGTGGCAAAAACTTCTGGCACCAACGCTACCCAAAGCTGATCCCCATGAAGTGGCGTTTATTGCTGATGTTAAGAAGAAATGGGCCGAAACTAGAGCGCAAAAAGCTCTACCTCGCTCAACCCTCTCCCACGCAATTCGCCTTTATTATGGGCATAACCCTGTTGAATTCTATACAGAGGATTACTTCTCATACTTTGTAGCGATTGCGGAGACATTCCCTATTAACACCACCATCCATGAATCAGTGGAGGGCCACTACATCGATGTGGGCTTCACTGAAGCTGCCCTTGCTGACCATGCTGCCACCCTCCAGGTCATTAAGCCACGTGGATCTCTTTGCATCTCCCGCACACGCTCTCACCTGGAGAAAATTTTATGGGTTACTTTTTCCAACCTACCAACGACTGTTGATTCTGGGTCTCTTAAACTGGCACTCCATTGTGGTTTAATGGAGTTTGGGTCTGTTCTTTCAGTGGACTTTAGCGTCCCCTCTTACTATGCTCCCACTCAAAGAGCTCACACTGCTAGGGCGTCGTTCATCCCCTCCCCCACTGTATCCCGCAACATTGAGGTTATTCCTCGTGTGGCGGTAGTTGGGGCATGCCCTGAGATCTTTTTTGTCGACCCTGATCAGGCGCGCCCCCGGTGTTCATGGTGTAACGCCCTTGGACACTTGTATAGTGGCTGCACAGCTCGAAAACAAGCCCTCTTAGCCACCACCCAGGGGCCTAAACCAGGCCAAAAATGATCCCACGTGGCTGCAGCAGCAATTCCACAACCCACACAATGGGTTCCCGTTCAAGACCTGTCCCCTGAGGCCTTACGCCTAGAAGTTGAAACAGCTAACCCCACTATTGGTATGGGATACCTTCGCGCTCATGTCCCCCTTCCAATGGGCACCCCCTCCAATCTCCCAGAGTCAACTCCCTCTCTCACCAAGCGCAAGGAATCTCCCACAGGGTGCCCCTCGTCAGCCGCCCCCACTCAGGGCTCAGCGGCACCCCCACCAACCTCCACCAGCGATTTATCGCATCAACCCTCAGCTCCCAATGGAGCTATGCCCACCAGCATGGACTGGCAACCCGCGGCCTGCGGTAGAAGTGCCACCTCAAAGAGTCCTACCCCAACCCCACAGTCCATTTCGCGCGGATCCTTTGCAGTGTTGGAGGAAGTGAATATGGACTCAGACTCATCAAATGGGGACACCGCGGAGGTCACCATTGAGCACCCTCAGGTCCTTCCCCTGCAACGGAGCGGGGGCAGCATCCTAGGCTGGCTTACTGGGTCCTCCGCCCCCCCACCCTCTCCTTCCCCTCAGAACCCTCGACGCTTCTCACGGATTGCAGCTAATAGTCAAGCTAAAGGACTCAAAACTAGCCGCCTCACAGCAGCAGGTTTAAGCGCTGGCAACCCCAGGACATGGAGGGGAACAGCTATGAGTCCCCATGGCAGCACCCTAGCCCTGCAATCCATCAACGCAAATGGGTTGCGGGACTTTAAGCGGAGAGCCCGCCTCCTCCAAAACTTCAGGTCAGCACAAATTGACATCGCTGCTGTCCAGGAGCCCCATATCCTCCCCCACGAACAATCTGCATGGAATGAACAGTTTGGAGGCAACTCCTTCTGGACAAACCATGCCACCCTTATTGTTTTGAATCCCCGGGTTAAAACCCATTCTTTTCTCAATATCTAGGTGGCCGCCTCATACTGGCCAAACTCACCACTCCTGACTTCTCCTTCTTCGCTGCAAGCATCTACCTGCCTAATGCAGGTCAGGAGCAAAATCGGCTCTTGGAAGAGCTCCTCCAACTCAATCTCCCACGGAATACAGTCCTCTTAGGAGATTTCAACACAACCATAAGTCGCGTCCGTGACTCTTACCCCCTGCAGCAAAGGAACGCCCTGGATCAAGTCGCCTCCAGGATTTTCTTCGCCTGAGTGGCTTTATAGATGCTCTTCCACCCTCCGCGTCTGGCCTAGGTTGCATGACTAGGATCCAGTATGATGGAGGAGCTTTCCAGTCAGCGTCACGCATAGATATGGCACTGATTGGCCCCCTGCTAATTGGCCGCGTCTCCTCTCCCATCTCTCGTGACAACCATCTGAGTGATCACAGGTCACTCACCGTTGTCCTCACCACCACACTTAGACCGTCGCGTAGGTTCTGGCCTAGGGTTGCTCCAGCTCTTCTCAACAACCCCTTCACTAAGGAGAAGCTGTCTATGACCATCCGGGAGACTCTCACCTCCCACCACCCCACCTGCTTGACCACAAGGCTAGATGGGCGGTGACCAAGGAGGGCATCATCCGCGTTGCTTACAACTGTGCCAAAGCTCAGATGACTGCAGCTCGCGCCAGAGTCAAAAAGGGCGGAAGCCAGAATCAGACATCTAGAGCGAAACTGCCAGCCTTCGCCCTCTCCCAGATGGTTGGAAGACTGGGAAGCGGCGCAGGAAGCACTCCGCTTGGAGCTCACACTGCAGGAAGAACGGGCAGCAAACTTTACAACATCTCGTTACTATGCTCAATGGGAACGCCCCACCCGCTTCTTCTTTCAGAAACAGAAAGCCCGGTCAACAGCGCAGGATATTACTGCACTGAAGATTAACACCACAACCACTTCAAATAAGGAGGAAATCACGCAGGAACTACACCGCTTCTACTCCAGCCTCTTCCGTGCCACCCAGGTGAACTCATCGGACATCCAAGACTTCCTGTGGCGGGCTCCAGAGCCGCCCATTAACCCACGGGCTGATGAGGCTCTACTGGCGCCTATTTCCATCCAGGAGGTGATGGAATCCCTTCTGAAATCCCATGGCTTAATGCCCCAGGCCCAGACGGAATACCCTTTGAGGTGTACCTTCTGGAACCTGCAGTGATAGCAGAACCCTCCGCGACCTCTTCGCTGCACTATTGGTGAATGGCGAGGTCCTCCCCGACTCCAGAGGCTCAATCACGACCCTCATTCACAAGAAGTCAGACCGTGAGAACCTGGCGAACTGGCGCCCCATAGCGTTAATCAACACAGACCACAAGCTCTTCACGAAGCTTCTGGCCAACCGCATCACCAAATGGGTGTCACCTCGCCTCTCCCCATCCCATTACAGTTTTATTCCGGGGAGGTCGTTATGGGACAACTATAATGACCTTCACGTGACTTTGACTGCTAACTCTCGTAAGGTGAATGGCTTTGTGGCTCTCCTGGATATGGAGAAAGCATATGATCGGGTAGCCTGGAAGTATATTGATGCTTCCCTGGCCCGCTTCCATCTCCCACCCGCAGCTAGGCGCTGGATATCAGCGCTCTATGACCAGCTCCTCACCAGAGTCCTGGCGCCAATGGCTTTTACAGTGGCAGTACCAGTTGGAAAAGGTCTCCGGCAAGGGGACCCCCTGAGCCCTATCCTTTTTAACATCACCCTTGACCCCCTCTTGGCCTCCTTACAGGACAAGCTAACAGGGATTCTGGTCCCAGGTAAAGCCCCCACACGCACCATGGCATTTGCAGATGACACTGCCATTGCATTTGGCTGCTCTGGGGATGTTGCTCTCGATGCTGTGACCATTGAGAGGTACACCAAGGCGTCCAACGCCATGGTCAACATCTCAAAGACAACAGTTGTACAGGTCGGCTCCCCCACCTTCCCACCACCATTTGGTATTGAACCTGAGCGCGGTACCTTCCGTCACCTGGGCGTTCTCACCAACCAACAAAGAGTTGCGCTAAAAGACAATGAGGACTTGCTCCTTGCAGCAGTTAACTCCAGGATTGCCAGCTGGAACCGGCGGCACATCACCCCCAGGGTCGAGCTCTGATGGCCAATGTGTTCCTCCTCTCCAAAGTCTGGTTCCTAGCGCACGTCTGCCCATTCACAGATGCCTTTTATACGCGGCTCAATGTACTCCTCCGCCGTTGGATCTGGGGCTCAAACCATCCACCAATGGCCCTCTCAACCATTGCCCAACCTTGCAATGAAGGGGGCCTAGGGCTTCTGGACACGCGATCCCACGCCACCACAAACTTCCTGAAGTTCCTATGGCCGATTGTCTGCTGGGACGCGACCCCATGCCCAATGGGCGCCCGCCCTCCGCCAGTCAGTGTCAGCAGCTCTGGGTCTTCCTAGAGCATCTCTGACCTCATTAGGGGAGTGGCTCACAAACCACCCAGGCCATCGCCTGAAACCATCCTCATCCCCCTACTGGAACCAGGCTCTACTTGCCCTGAAACGAGTAGGCGCGCGGATCCACCATGCCTTCCCATACAGAAGGGAAGGCCCTGGCCTCAGCCCCCATCGCCATGCAATTGTGCACAATGGACAAGTTGTCACAACTCGCCTCAACCCCCAAGATCGTCCTCCCATCCGCCCAAGACTCCTTGAGCTCCTCCCTCCCTCCATGAGATTTGACCTTAAGGAATTGTGGAAGGACGTCTATTACCCTTCCTGTCAGCAAAGGTGTCCAACACCTTATGGAGGGTGCTCCACTGTTCATACAGGACAGGGGACCGGACTGGCCCTACCTTCCAGCACTGAAGCTGCCCCCGCTGTGTGGAGCCTATTGACTCCCACCTCCATCGTTTTTTCACCTGTCCAGGTGTCGCCGCATTTTGGCCAAAGGCCCGCGCGCTCCTCCATGCTCAGCCCTGGTCTGGACACCCTGTGCAAGACCTCATGTTTGAGCAGACATTGCCTGGTTGCCACCAACCCCTCCATGTCCTCGCCTATGCCAAAGCCATCTGGACCATCCATAACTCCTTCCTTCGTGCTGCCTTAGACCAGCAGGTGTGGACCCTTCCACACATGATCACCCACTTTCAGGTACACTTTGAGATGGCCCTGAAGGTCTGCACTATGTCGCCAACCCTCCCCCGCTCAGTTGTCACTGCAGCACGGCTCTGGCGCGCAAACCCCCTCCCTTTCTCGATGCCTCCTCACTCCCCTTTCCTCGCCTCAGGCTCTTAGGAGCCCAGGCGTAATTCAATAAACATCGATGAATCCCCCCTTGGGTTGGGACCATCTAGTACTAAAAAAAAGATCAAAAAAAGATAGATTTTCCTCAAGTTAAAGCTTATTTTAAAACTTGTGTTACTAATACTAAGTAAAGAATCCAATCCTTTGAGGTCTCATTATTATAAAAACTTGAGGAAGATTAAACTCAGAAAAAAATATAATGCGCCATGTTTTTCTAGCCATTGATAGTTTTAAACCTGTTTTTAATAACATGACTCAGAGTAATATCTGGAACTAACCCTTCTTTTCTATCAAACCCTCAATGCTTCATTATATAATTGTATATTTTTAGCCTACAAATCTTAAAAGCTCTGAGACATAAACTCATATATGACAATATCATGTCTGTTAACAAATTTTGGTACAGACCATAAGTATTTTAAGAAGGTGTGGAAAGCCATAGATATTAAGTTGGCTTCCCTCCCTTATCCTAAGCATACCCTTTATTAATTCTGGGTGAGGGTCAAGTATACCCAGGTTGGTATCATGGGGTCGTGTGACATGGTTTCCAGAGCTAATTCATTAGCCCTGAAATTCACAAGCTACTCTTTTAACAATAATGGGTCGCTAAGTTTGACTGTTAAATTGAGTTTCAAATCCTATAGTATTTACAATAATACCAAAAACTCTGGTAAGATTCACCGCCCAGCAAATAAAAAGTTTGGGAATTTTTGGGCTATGCTACTACCATCTATGGTGGCCGGAGATTATTGGATAAGATGGGCTTAGTCCCACGACAAAATGACGAAATCTCTTCCCCTTCTCACATATAGTCAGTTTCGCCAAACCAACTTCTTTGTTGGTCATCTACTATTGATAAAAGATTATTAATTTATTTTATAAACCGTTATTCTAATGTCTGAAGACCTCCTCAAGGAGGTTTCTCATCACTTAAGACTTTATATTTATAAATATATATATAATGAATTGTTTCATCAAATTGTAGGGTATAGAAAATTTTTGATTAAAGCCAAATGGTATAAATTCTAAGTTGTAGTTGGTCACAAACTCCTTACATGAGTTCAACCTATTATTTTCCTTTTAGTAGATTTAGCATTATTTCTATTATTATATACTACATTTGAGAATCCTGTTATAGACATCATTCTTGGTTTCATGTCTGCGTTCAGTTTAGTGGTAGATTCCCAGTTTATCTGGTTTTGGATATTTTCATCACCTTCTTGAAAACTAAAGTATTACAAACAATTTAATTACATTATATTACTGAGCTCCTTTCTATTATATTTGTATGTCAAATTCCATTTAGGACTCTCTGGTCATGAACTGGGTGTATTAACAATTTTCGTTATCTTTATGCTCCTCATTTCAGGGTTTTTGCTTGGTTTGTTTGTTTTATTGTAGAATCTCTTTATCACTAAAAATAGGAGAGTACCTATAAGTAGTGCTTGTACTTGGTAGATTTAGACTCTATATTTCCCCTGCTATGATTATTTTAAGGCTAACCCCAGTTCACTTTCTAAAATTAGGTAGGCTTTAGTTTCTTATTCTTTGATCTTCTATCAGTACCTTTATAAATAACCCTTGTTTCTCACTTGCATCATTAACTTATTGTGTTGACTTTATCCAAGTGCAACTGACTCAAGTTTCTATTGTCCTCAGAACTCAGCCAAAATTTTGGAAGTCAATAGAAGACTTAGAATGCCTCCTGGAAGCTCAGCAACCAATTTCATCTTTTTGAAAAGTTAAATGAGCTCTTGGCACTCACTCAAGTGGGACACCCACCGGTGTCCAATACATATATCTTTCTTTGGCTGAGTCTAGGGTCAGACTTTGTATGACGCTGTTAAAATGTCATCTCTACAATCACTTTTGGATTTGCAAGCAATGAACTATTGGTATGGTGGACTTCATCTGCCAACTTTAATAATGTGTTTGCCGCTAAATTTGGCAATTTCTCCGCCCCAACCAATGATGAGTCTTTTGTTTTTCTAAACATGTTCACCTGAAAAGACCTCTATAGATAATTTCCCAAAATAGTATTTTGCTTTTGTGTGGATAAGTTTTATGCTGACCATTACCGATCTTAGTAGAATCAGAGGGCTGGCAGGAGTCTAGACCCAGGTTGTATTGCAATTGTGATAATGTATTTCAAAGTCCAGCTGGCAATCAGATCAGAGAGCCTACCTTTTGGACACAAAATCGCCGTTTTGGATGGTAATTATATTTATTAAAAATGAGCCATTCTCAAGCTCTTATGGCTCTAGTCCCATACCAATATCTGTATATCAGATCACCCCTGAGAGCCCTTAACTGACCCCCACTATAATTTGTTGCACTCAGGAGGCAGAAAAAATATTAAACTATGGTGTAGGTTTGCCCCTGAAGAGAATGTTTTTAAATATGGTACTTCTTTTAATGGAGCATGAATCTATCCCAATCCATTTTTTTGATAAAAATGCATATCATGGTGGCATTATTATGCTAGTAATTAAATAATCCCAGTGATTTTTTGCAATTTCTTATATGAACTAGAATATTTAGGTTATTTTTGCTCTCTGCCACTCTCTCTTCCTCATTGGGGAAGTTAAGGCAACAATTATGGCGGATACTGGTGCCACAGAAAACATTATTTATAGTCTATACAAATACCTCGAGTTATAATACTGACTGGTGGTATGGTGAGGGCAGGAACCTCAAAGGAAATTCTCACATTGAATTACAGGGTTATGTTGAGTATCAAGTTGATAGTCCATTTTATAGACCAATTCTTGGCAGTCAAAAGCTATGTGCCTAGTTATTTAGGAGTAAGAGGCGGCATAAATTTTACATTGAACCCAATTTGAAAAGACAATACTTTGACTCTAGATCCAAATAGTGGAAAGTGATATTTCCTATGTCCTCAGTAGATACTCCAATTAATATTTTACAATAACCCAACATACAGAAACTCAGTCTTGTGCCTCTGCTAAAGCCTAATTTGGAGTCCCTCTTATATACCTGTTTGTATGGGTTTGAATCTTAGTTTTATTCAGCTTCTGAAAAATGTTTTACTTGACCATTGATAGTTTTCTTGTGATTTCAAACTTACAGTAGATTTATTCGCATCTCCTTCCCTATCTATTCCTTACCTTTGTGGGAAAAAGTAGCGTTAGATGTTTGTGTTGAGGGCAACTTTTCAAAGGTGCCATTTTAAGATTATCTCTTTAGTAAGCTTAATACTCTTAATTGTAGAGAATGCAGATGGTACTTTAAGCCCCTATATAGACTATGGTAATGAATAATGTCACCATACCCAATCTGCGTCCCATTGCTATAAAGCACAAATGACCCTTTATGTGAAAGAAGCCAATTTCTCCAAGCTGGATTTTCTGAACTCCTTAAATCTAGATCATCATAAATAAAGGGCAAGAAATAAATACTGCCTTCTTCACCAGAAAGGGAATCTTCAAATTCTGGTTCATTCTATATGGCCTTATAATGCGCCTGCAATATACTAACGTTGTATTGATGCGGCTTTAGGTGAGCAGTTGGGTGTATGTGGTGTGCTCTATATGGACGTTATTCTAGTCTCTCCCCCAGACTAGGCTTCCAATTAGATCCACTTATGACAAGTGATGTACACATTTAAGCAGCTAACTTGACAATAAAAACAAACAAATGCAAATTAATAGCTCCAGGTTACCTTCATGTACAACATTGTTTTTTACAGGGTCATATAATCACTCTATACAAGGAGAAAGATAGTTGATATTGGTTCACTCCAACCTCATTAAAAGACTTAATGTAGTTTTTTAGGTACATGCACCTTAACGAGAAGTTTACGCCAATTTTGTCAGAGGTTGCCGCACCATTGTAAAAGCCCAGTGGGACTAAATCCCTTCAATGGTCGTCTACACTAGAGGGCGCATTTTTAGAATGTGAAGTGCACGTTGCTTTAAGCCTCCATAAAATATCAAGTAAACCCAAGCAAGGAGTTTAAATTGGTCAGTGTTACTTTAAATTTTTATATTGCTGCTGCTCTATCATTAGTGGGCACAAATGGGGTTGAGCATCCAGTAGGATATTTCTCCTACAAGATGTCCCTATTATAGTTGAGATATACTGCATATGATAAAGAGCCATTGGTAGAAGCAGAAGCGCTGAATTACTGGCATACGCATCTAAATGGTTCCTCCCAGCCCTTCTGTGTTGTACTGTTCATCAGGCACTATTTTATAACCGCTCCCTCATGTCCTATTCCGTGGAAATCACACTGGCATGAGATATTTGCACAGTTTTTGTTCTCTTATAAGTTCACAAAAGGCAAGAAAAAAGATTCAGAAGACACCCTAAGTTTAAAACTGGATTTGTCTACTTACCTAAGGGAGTGTAGCTTCATAAAAGCCAAATGGTGATTCTTCCAGTTAAATACCATCAAACCACACCTCCATTATCACCCACACTCTGTTATTGCTTCCATGGAGAAGCTTGAGGAGTAAGTAAGTCCAGATAGGTCGTCCTGTCTCAGCCTTTGTCCTCAGAATACACCCAAGTTATTTCTAAATGAATCTTAAGCCAGAAGGATCTTATGAGGGGTATCATGTAAAAGATGATATGGTATGGTTTCCAGGGATGGTTATGGTTTCCCATTGAACTTCTTTAGATGAAAATAAATTTTGGCATCATGATGGGATAATAATGGGGCACCCTGGAAAGGAAAAACTCTAAAGCTTATCCACTGCATGTACTACTGGAAGGGAATTCCATCATATGTTGCTTTATATACAAGGTTTGCTTTATCTGCAATAGGATGAAACCAAAACGTCAGTAACTTGTTGTGTTGTTGGTACAATCCAGAAATTTAAAGTGTCTTCTTTCCTTACAGTCACTTTTATTGTAGATTTACCCCTATCTGAGGGTTATTTTTGACTTTATGTAGTAATACTGTTTTCCAAGTTTGCCCACTTCATCCCATGCCATGCCATAGTAGTGATAGCTCAAATGGCTAAGCTATTTATCGCCCATGTGTTCTCTGCCCATGGCATACAAAAGGAGTTTATTAATGAAAGTGGACTACAGGTCAATTTTTATTCTTGGAGAAACTTGCAAGACTCTCCAGAGCTGCCCTTGTCGTTTTACGCCTTCCAACCACACTCAGATGGGAAGGCAGAACGAGTAAAACAATGTTTAGATCATTTACGCGGTGCTAGACTGTAGCAGATCATTCATATTGGGTCTCACACCACCCTCTAACACAGTTCATTTTTAACAAAGCCTAGCATTCCTATATCAGCTTTTATCCATTTTCACCAACTATGTGTTAGCCCTCCAATATTATGTAGCCCAGTTGTGGGTTTAAGGCGGAAGCTGTTGTGGACTTTAAAGGCTAATCAGGAAATTACGCCAGGAGGTAAACACCAAAATGGGTGCAGCAATCAAAAATTACAAAGAGAATACTGATGGGAAGAGAAGGGTAGGACATGAGTATAAGAAGGGAATCTCGTGATGATTGATGCCAGCATTATCCCAATAAAGCAACTAAGCAAGTTTTTGGGACCCAAGAGGATAAAACCCTACCACATTGTCAGAAAGTTGGGCCATGCCTCTTATCAGTTTGATTCTCACCTAAGTTTGTAAATCTTTCCTCGTTTTATGAAAGTAAAGTAACCTTATATTTTAGGGGCCTCCGACTGAAACACCAGAATCTTATCATGTTGAGGGGGCACCTAATTTCGAAAGTAATGAAGATTGTGGCCTCCCATAGAGTTAAGTAACATCTAAAGTCCATAATATCATGTAAATGGTATTATGCCACTAAAAAATTTGGCTTCAACCTATGAAAGTGTCCATGTTCTTGACTTAAATGCCATTTTACACAAACGCTCTAAAATGGTGCTGATCATAATGTAACCCCCACAGTTGCTGCGATAAATTACCTCTTTCCATTAAAGCTTCTCTCTTGGTGAAGCCCTTGGAAAGTGGTGTGTGTCTCTAAATCTAGAAAAAACATGTATAATTAAATAATTATGGATATGGTCTATAAGAATATGGCGGAAATTAGTAAACTCAAAGGTATCAAGTTGTCTGTCCTTCCTATTCTTAATTATACCCTAGATGAACACTGGTTAAGGGCCAAGTATACCCAGGATTATACCAAGGGTTGCATGACGAAGTGTCCAGAGTTACGTTAACAGCCCTAAAAATAAAAGTTACCCTGTCAACAGAAATGGGTTGTTAAGTTTAAATGCAAAGAGAGTGGTTAAATCCTATAGAATTAAGATATTATAGATTTAATATGATTCACCTCCTAGCCAAAGCTCAAGTTTGGGCATACTTATGCTATTCTACTTTGATCTTTGGTGGTTAAGTATTATTGGCTAGACTGGTATTAGTACCACATCAAAATAACCATATTTCATCCCTCTTTCTCCCATACAGTCAGTTTCTCAAAACCAACTTCTTTGTAGGGCATTCACTACTAATAAAATAGTATTTTTTATTTTTATTTACTTTATATTTACTTAACTAAGACCTCCTCAAGTAGGTTTCCAATCAGTTAAGTCTTTATATACTTTTGTTTTGTACACTAAATTGTTTGAGCCATTGGTGGAACCTAGAAAACCTAACATCAAAGCCAAAGGGTCTAGCTCCAAGTTGTAGTTGGTCACAAACTCCTCACAGGGAATCAACCATGTCATTTCCTTTTTAGTCTATTTAGCATTTTCACATATTTATTTATATACTCTACTGGGGTCACCCTGTTATAACATCACTATTGGTTTCTTGTATGCGTTCTCTTAATAGTAGATTCCCAGGTTACCTGGTTTTGGTTTTTACATCACCTTCTGGGAAACTGGAGAGTTACAGACACTCCCCTTACAGCATGAAACCATGAGTCTTAGAGGGAAAAGATTTAATATCTTGGTGTTCTAATGAGAATCATATCAAAGAACTAAAAGCCCTAGTAGCAAACGATAATTTCTTGAAGTATATTACCACTTAATAATATATATTTAATAGAATTTAAGTCCAACTTTTCTTTCTCGTTGCAAACACTTTTGCAACCTATTCAATTCAAGACTAAATCTAGTTTGATAATCTCATAGAGGGGATTAGTCTGTGCCCATGTCTGGGAGCAGTTGGGCAAGCAAGGCAAGAGGAGCAGGCGGAAGGCCCGCGGCCTCTAATGTTCAAAAACGCCCCGGAGAATCCAGCGGAATAGAAAAAAATCTAAAAAAACTGGCGGTCACAAGTTCCCCGGAGATACTCATGTGGCAAGCACGATTCAACCAGTACATCAACACGCCACATTCCCAGCCACTTTTGTCGGTGGAATTCAGAGTCTGTGTGTATCTGGACATCCAAAAAATGGCCCTATGGGAAAAATTTTGTGAAGATGTACACAAAGTTTTCCCGACCGCGGTGTACATTGCACCTCACTCCATGTCGTGTGGTTGGCTGGACCTAGGTTTTGAAAGCAAAATAGCAGCAGACGAGGCTGCAGCGGTGCGCATAGTGGTCAACCTCCCTGAAGGGCAATGGGTCATCGAAACTAAATGCACCAGATGGACAAAATCAAACCAAATTTTCCTCACATTTGACTTTTTGCCTACTACAGTAAAGCGTGACATTTTGGAGCAACACCTGAAAGATGGTCTCGCCATATATGGCTAAATACAATCTTTTGAAATGCAACGTTTCACGCTGATGCCACACCTGTGCACCAGCAAAGCCATCGCAGTTCTGACCCCAACTGAGGAGATTGCGAAGGACCTAACCCAGATCCTGCACTCCACCTTTATTGATATCGCAGGGCACACCACCCACCCATTCTGGGTAACCGTGGACAGCGCACCCCCCATTTGCACCCACTGTGACACGTTCGGCCATAAGGCGCATGCATGCCCCATCAAAGAGGGCGTCACATTCCAAGAGCACCCCTCGGCGGCCATGGCCAGTGGAGAGGCGCACTATGAACCAACTGCAAGCACCAAGGAGGCTTTCCCGTGGGGAGCACAAGGCTGCTACCTATTGGTAAAGCCCATCTCCCCGTAGGAGTGGAAGAAGGCCGAGCAGGCCCATAGGACCGCAGCCAAGGAAGCGGCCAAGGTCACCACCACCATCCCACACTCACAACGCCAGGAGGACATGGAGACCTTCGCGGTGGAAGCAACTTGGGAATCCATCACCCAATCAGATTGGGAGGCCCATGCCAAATGGGCCACTCAATCCGAGGATCTGATGGGAGATTTGATCTCACCCAATTGCTGCACCCAAGCCCCGGTCAAAACAGACTTGGGACCTATCCCAACCGAAAAAATTTTTTGCCCCACTCGACGGTGCACTGAACTTATCCACACCGTAAAAAATTTGTCCGACGTCAGGAAAACAAAAAGCAAAGGCCAAAGCCAACGCGACTCTTTCCACAAAAATTAACAAAAACCCCAATAGCATTGCTGCTTATACCCACGCTGCTGTGAAAGCCCGTGGGGACCTGGAAGAGGCTGGTGGGCCTGGGGGCCCACCCCCTCACACCTAAGGTGCGATGGGGAAACCTTCACTCTAGGGACGCTGAATATCACTGGACTCAAGGCCTCCCCATCCCAGGCTAGGAAACCGAGTTTTTTACAAAACAATTTACCCATGGATATCCTGGCCATCTAGGAAACCCACTGTCCATGAGGTTCCGAGGAAGCTCAGAAAACAATGCTCCTACCATCCCTATCCTTTTGGTCGAAGCACTGTGGGGTGCTAATTCAGAAAAACAAATTTTTAAAATTTACATCTTCAGAAACATTCCTAATTGGCTGAGTGCTCATTGTCACCTTCTCATGGGCTGATGTTGCACACACAATCGTCAACATTTACGCCCCAAATGGTGCACAAGAGCGTCAGGAATTTTTCTCGTCGGTCAAATCCCTCCTGCTACCCCTGATTCTTTCCTAATTGGCGACATGAACTGTTGGCTAGTTGGGACCATCTAGTACTAAAAAAATGAACTGTTGGCTAATCTCACCAACGGACTGGTGGCCGCCCTCACCCCACACCCCACAGGGTCACGTAGAACTACGCGTTCTAAAAGCCACCCTTGGGTTAATGGATGCGCTGCCATGACATGCCCCACTGCTCAAAAACATGACGCATCCCCACATCCACAACAGCCAATTAAGGTCCATGACCCGCATTGACCTTATTCTAGTGCCGGCGAAATTCCAACCCCACATCTCCCACTTCAAAACAACAAAAATGGAATTCTCTGACCACCAACTGGTCTCAATAACATACCACTTACCCGTCACAGTTGCAAAGGCCCCACATTGGTGCAAAATCCGCCCCCCAGAGCTCGCGTCGCAAGGATTTTTCATGTGGGTGGAAGAGGCAACTTTGGCAAAATCGTTTGTTGCACTGTTTTGTGTGGACCCCATTTCCACATGGGCAACTTTCAAAGAAGACACCATCCACCACTATCGCCATCTCTCATCCAGATGCTCACGAGCCACATCGGTGGTTATATCACGCATGCAGGCGGAATTGGCCCACTTGGAGTCCAACATTCCAGCCTCAGGATATAGCCCTGCATGGGGCCAGAAGTGGGCGGAGGCAGCCGCCCACCTCAACGCACTTGAAAGGCAACACAAACATTGGGTTTGTGTCCAATACAGGGCCACATGCATCACTAAAGGCGACAAGTGCACCGCATACTTCTTCAAAAAAATTTTTGCACCACGCCAGAGCGTGGCCTGCACACAGGTGCGAAGATCAGATAATTCTATTGTGGACACACTGGCTGAAGTGGCAATCAAAATGCAAAGATATTACTCCGAGTTATACCGAGCCAAACCAATTCAGCTGGCCAAAATGGCAGAATTTCTTGACAGAGCTCATATCTGCACCGTTTTCCGATACCCAGAAATAATGAATTTAATTACTCCAAATGAATTATGGACTACCATTCGCGGTGCGCCAAACCAAAAATGCCCAGGCCCAGATGGCATTCCATATGAGTTCTACAAAAAATATTTTAAATATATATCCCCATTGCTGCTAGCCTCACTCAACCAAAGCCTGTTGGAAACGCGCCTCCTACCAGGAGGACATGAGGCCTTTATGGTCACACTCTTCAAGAAAGGGGATAGGCTAGACTTAGCCAACTGGCGCCCCATTTCTCTGACAAACACAGACACCAAAATTTTAACAAAAATCATGGCTAACCGTTTAGGGACTGTAGCATCTGCCACCATCTCCCCAGAACAATTCAGTTTCATCCCCAGAAGGTCGATTTGGGATAACGTGCACTCTGTGGCTAATGTGTGTCAGTCCACAGCCTCTGGGGCACTTGTATTCTTGGACCAACAAAAGGCCTATGATAGAGTAAACTAGAATACCTTAGGGCCTGCCTCCAACAATTCCGCCTACCTCCCCGCTTCATTAACTGGGTGATGCTGCTCACGGAATCTGCAACAATGGCAGTGCGTGGCCCAGGTTTCCTAACGGAAGTAGTCCGTCCTCAAAGGGGCCTACGACAAGGGGACCCCTGAGCCCACTCTTATACAACTTCAGCCTTGACCCACTACTGCGAAATGTGAATGCCCAACTCACTGGGGTCCATGTGCCAGGCCAAACCCCAGTCAAGATGATGGCATTTGCAGATGATTGCGTGGTGGGGGTGTCTAATAACAAAGATGCACGCGCGCTTGAAGCCCTCATCCAGGAATATTCCCGGGTAAGCAACGCGGCACTGAACGCCTCCAAAACCGAAATCATCCTCCTTGGTCAGTTTCAGAACTGCTGGGCCCCAGCAAGTAGTTCCCAACCTGGCCCATCTGCTCGCCCACGTCCACGCCTTACTAACCCAAAACACACCGCTCCACTGGTGCTCCCCTTTGTGCCATGACCTACCATAGGACCAGTACGCCATCTGGGCGTGTGGTTGGAGGCAGGTGGATACGCGTCAGCAGTAATGGAGTGCCATATACTGGACAACGTGACAAAGCGAATCGCCTCTCTCAGAGCCCACCCTACTACCCTCACTGGCAGGGTTGTTCTTGCCAACTCTATGCTCCTATCCAAAGTCTGGTTCAGAGCCCACGCCATCCCCTTCTCCCCAAGCTTCTTCAAATCCCTGTATGCTTTGCTACAAGGTTGGCTTTGGTCAGGCCGCCCTCCACCAGTACGGCTAGAGGTCATGTTTGGCCCTCATCATCATGATGGCATGGGCCTACTTGACTTCAAAGCCCATGCCGCCAAGATCCTGGGCACCTGGATTGCGGCCGTCACTGCTCCTACACTCCCATCCCAACACTGGTCCTGCGCAGCCCGCTCCAACTTCTCCCAAGCCTTGGGCCTCAACAATCCATCAAACCCCCACTCCCTGATGAAATACCTCGCATCACACACATCAGCCACAGGTCCTCACGGGACCAAAACCCACTACAAACGAATCCTACTCTCCATGCGAAGCGCAGAGTGGAGAATTTGTATTAGTGGACATACAACCTGAAGAGAGGCCGCCCCTCTCCTCAGTTCACACAAGAGGTACAAGGGCTACCCATCCATGATGGCGTGATCCCCATTCGACCCCAAGTCCTATCCAGGGTGGACTACCTGGACATGATGGACATCCCATATTCCACTGAGACCCAAAAGACTATCTGGAAATATGCACACCATCCTCTGTTGCAGCCTCAAGTCCGCTCCCATGTGTGGCGCTGCCTGAGGCGGGTGTATCGTACAGCTGAGCGCTCTAATGCTTTACACTTATCCTGTGTCGTGTGTGGCCAGTATGGAACGCTGTTTCACCGCCTGGAGAAGTGCCCCACCTCTAAAGTAATATGGCGCGAAGTCCAACGTCTGCTAGGCCAGGATCAAACACATCCCTTCAGTCTGTCAAGAGATATGTTTGCTTCATCAATGGCCTCCCCCTCCCACCCTCCCTCCATGCTCTGGTGGTTGCAATCGCCATTTGGACTATCCACACGATTGTCTTGGATGCCATCGCTGGATCCATCCCCACCCTCCCTGAAGCTGTCCACAGATTCCGGTCTCATTTGGTGGATCACTTTCAAGCGTGGATGTTTGGATATCTCCCACCGCGTCACCGACAGCTGGTCTCCTCCTGGTTCCCAGTCTGGTTCATCAAATCAGACCCCTTCCTCCACACGTGCTCAATAGTGGCTACATCCCCTACACACGTTCCCTCCCCCTTCCCATAAGTGGCGTTCCTGCTGGCAACAAGAGATAGCATCGTTTCTCTGGGGTGCCTCCCCTGGTACTAAGTTTTGTCTCGTCTGAGTCATATTTGGAAGTGTCCGTCCCATGGTCGGCCTTCCCCACAATAAATTTAAATTTAAATTTAAATAGCATTTAAGTCCAAATGAATAATTCTTCTTCCTAGTTATGCGTATTTTGTATATAATACATTAGGCTTATCAACATTTATAATAATTCTAATTTGTTATTCTTGTATATCAAGTTTTTGAGCTATGAAGCTCCATCTAACTATTAATTCAGAAAATTGTGCTAAACCTTTTGCTATATCTAGTAATAATTAGCCTAACCTTTCTATATTATATAAATCTAGTAGGTAATATCTTTTGTATTGCAAGTGAAAGTTTTTTACTTTGACTAATATAAGACTTGTATTCTTTTTTATATATATGTCATCTAAACTAGTTAACAAAACCTTCCAATCATATAATATATAACTAAGTATCAATTTTTTTCAACTACATCGCTTTCTAAGAAAGTAAGGTATGGCAGCTGTTTTTTATTCATGCTTTTATAAGTAACAATAAAATATCTGTAATATAGTATTTAAAGTCAAAAGTGACAAAATTGTGCTCACTAATGGACATCTGTTATTTCGTATATTTAAGAACTGACTGATAAAAGGATTGTATGCGTGACTTACTTCCCTCTGTTCCTCAACTCCTTGATGTAGTTGTCAAACCACATACAAAACCCTTTTTTTCTTAAGCATAGATTATTAATAAGTCCTAGGAGTTGAAAATGTGCTTTGCAATAGAGATTATGTTATTAAACGTTTTTTCTGGACCTAAAATAGCTGTACATGCTAATTCTCAAGATGAAAGGATTCTATATACCACATATATAGCTATATAACTATAGCTTTGGTACAAACCTGACTAGGCTGATTAAATTACATCTTTTCCTAACTACCTTAAATGGTTGTTAGGATATCATAAAGCCATTAAGACCTCAGAAATACTAAAAGACGTTTTAACTTAGCACAATTATGATACAATGACTGGCCGTATCATATCTTGAAGAACCATGACCATTAATAACAATAGTATGCCCATGT
Organism: Massospora cicadina; assembly: GCA_022478985.1. NCBI lineage: Eukaryota > Fungi > Entomophthoromycota > Entomophthoromycetes > Entomophthorales > Entomophthoraceae > Massospora > Massospora cicadina. The sequence goes on from JAKSZP010002677.1 coordinate 196,313, forward strand.
GGAACAATATTAATCTTATCAGATTTTTTTCTGAAACATCATTCCTTAGAGCAACAAGAAAAAACCAATTGTATTGACACAGAGGGAGTAACATGGCTTTATTTATTTTGGTTTTAACATGTATTATAATCTTAATATTTACAGCCAGTGTATGACGAATGCAATAAAGCATTTAATGGGTTGATAAACTTGTGCAAGAAAAGCTAAGGCTTAGTACAAGAATTTTAACATAGAAAAGTTAGTGTATTTTGAAAGAAAGTCAATAGATGATCATCTGAAAGTTATACATTGATGTTTGATGACAAAAATTGATTAGTGATCTAAATAAAATTAATCTAAAGGTGATAAAGGACAATTTTATCTATAATAGCAAAACTTATATCTCAAGTCAAGGCTCCATTTGTAGGTCCATATTAAACCAAAAGATTACAAAAAAAACAAAGAATAAAGAACTATAAATTCCAACTCTTGATCTTTAATCTAGTAGAAACATGGTCTTTATCCTTCAATAACATAACTAATAGTAAATATTTTTTCTTGTTGTAACGACTAATGCAACCAATATAATTCAAGACTGATAGCTGATAATCTGTATTGGCGAAGATGAGTGAATGCCCAAAGCATGAAAAGGCTTGGGCAAGTGTGGCAAAAACATGGGGCCAGTATTTGCGCCGCAAAAGGTTAATAAATGCCTTGAGAATCCAGTGGACAAGCACAAAATAAAAAACCTGGGGTGAATTACCCTCCAGAAATTTTAGAATAGCAGAGTAAATGTAACAAGTATATCAATATGCCCCATTCTCAACTGTCTTCTTTGGTGGAACATGGGCTTTGAATGTTTCTGGGGACAGAAATTTACAGTTCTTTAAAAAGGTTTTGAAAAGTTTAACAAATTCTTTCTGCACGCCGTGTAACTGGCGCCTAACACTATGACCCAAGGTTGGTTGGACCTTGGGTTCAAAATGGCGAAGGAGGAAAATGATGCTGCACAGGTGCACATTGTTTAATCTCCCAGATAGTCAATGGGTGATTTTAATGAAGCACACGCACTGGACAAAGTAAAAACGCATCTTTATTTATTTTTAATTATCTCACTATGAATATGGCTCACAAAGTCATTGAGAAACGCCTCTGTGTTAGGATTGACACATGTAGAAAAATAATTCATTTATAATTCAACGTTTTACAATTACTCCTACACTTACTATTTGTAAGACTATTGCGATTATTACCCCAAATGAAGATATTGCAAAGGATCTCACTACAATCCTCCATTCCTCTACCCTCATGATTGATAGGAAGCAGACTCAAGCTTTCCAGACAAAAGTGGATAGTGCACCACCCATATGCACCTTATGCAGTGCTTTTGGTCACATAGTACACCCCTGCCCTTTCAAAAAGGGCGTATTGCATTTTGAATATGTTTCTTAGTGTTAGGGGATTTAACTACAATGACCAAAAATTACTCAAGATCAAGATTCGATATCTAGGTCTAATGATATTGTAAAATCTACATCAGAGATATCCAATTATAAGATATTATAACGTTCAACCCTTTGGAGTTATCAACCTTCTCATAAGGATGATGCTAAGTATCTAATGAAGCAAAAATCATATAAGAATATTGGTCTCATCAAATAAGAATCCTATCAAATCTGGCATAATAAGTATGGTATTAATTATCCGCAATACTGGTCATCTAACAGGAAAGATCTTACCTCAGGTGCATCCCAAAAAACCTCACACATGACTACTAAATCTACCCTATAAACATCCCTCATTTCTATCTAATAAAGTATCACGATTTTTGTCTCAAGTAGCCTAATTTTGGTCTCTTTTCATACAGGATTCTGTATTTCTGATTGTAATCAACTATATCAATGGAACTAAAACTTCAATGCAATTGTGTCAATCTTCGCTAGAGTCATGGAACTAATAACTTTGTAGCCTTCATAGCACCAGCTTATCATAATTTCTCACGAAATTCCAATTCTGGTGCTCCCTGCAAGGTCTGCTTTTGAGGCTACCTGGTAAATACCTACTTTCACAACCATGAATGTGTCCAGTGAACAAAGCCCCTCTTCTGAGGAAAAAAATGAGTATCACTCAAGGGTACACTCCAACAGGCAAGAGATGCCTTCCGCAAATACAAATAATCTGCAATTTTAAGCTTCTATGAACTTGGCCATTGAGGGCCCTGACTAAAATAATTATCAGATTTAAACTGCAAACATAGAAGAAATGGTCAAAGGCTTGATAAGGGGGCTATCCAGCCTGGTGCTCGTCCTAATCGTGACCAAGCATCCAAAGTTGCTGAAAAAATGATGAACTTATACAACTGAGCGGTGTTACAGAATACGAAGTTGGTTTGGCTAGAACTGAGCAGTATCCCTGGCATTATGTATATCCCGCTATTCACCATGTAATCCTGACTTTGGGTTTGCATCATCTCGAGATCCAGCGCCAGTTGACCCTAGCGCAACAATTTCACTCTCAGTTATCTTCGTTTTATGAGATGGCTTCTAACTTTGGATGGGATAATTGGGAAGCCATTCTCGATAATAGAAGAGAAATCAACAATATACATAACCATTTAGTGAATTTTATAATGGAGTTGCGGGATACATCAGCCAAGAAGTATCTCAGCAAGTTAACAATGTCACTAACCCTATTCACCACCGTATCACCTCCCTTGAGGATGATATTATGAAACAGATGGAAAAATTGTGGGTCAAACATGAGGAGCGCTTTGGTGAGCATGATGGGCTAGTTCAACATCTTGTCTGAATAGTGGGTACTAACAGAGAAGGTGGACCTGGCCCTGTTGGTCCTCCTTGACCGCCGGGACCACCTAGTTCCCCATTGGTAGCCCTTGGACCTTCTGGTGAACGAGTTCCTCCTGGTCTGGTGGGTCAACTAGGCTACTGGGACCAGCATGTTGATATAGGTCACAAGGACCCCTGGGACCTCCTGGGACCCCTGGCTCCTCGCTTCCAATGCCTGATTCTGAACCTTTGAAGCTACTAGTATCAAGAGTACAAGCAATAGAAACCCAAACCCAAGCCATAGCTCAAGGGTGTTTCTTATCATTGAAAGGCCTCCAAATTGACCCTGATTATTCATTAACCAACTTATTGGATGGCGAGGAGAATGTTCATTGTCTATGCAATGCTAACCAAACTATGCAAGAAACCCAGTTTATAAGGCTAAACGCTTCCATTGAACAATTATCTGCTATATGTGGAGTACTGGAAAACAAGCAGGAAGAGATGTTTAATGTGATTTATAACTTAAATCAACAACCTGCAAATGATTATCTTGCTCAATGGGTTTATAATTTACAAGAGGACCTAAATCATTTAAGGCAATAAGTTGATCAAAACCCCACACAAGCTCCTATCCCAGAATCCAAACCCTCTGAAGATGATCCTGTCATTGTATCAGGTGTACATGTTTTGAGTAATTAGCACACTACCTTCAAACCTACTTTTAAGGATAAGTTTGAGCCGGGTGAAGGTAGCATTCATTCATTTCTCTTTGTCTATGAGCGTGCAATTGACGGGGCAACAGATCAACAGAAAGCCCGGCATATTACCTCTTGCTTAAGCCAGTTTGCGCAAGAAATCATTGCTCCTCACTTGAAGGTTTACAATACATGGGCTCAAATGAAGACCACCCTTATTAAGGAATTTGGGAGTGATCAAATCCTTTCTAACCAAAAGCAAGCCTTTATGAGTATTAAAATTAAAACGAGGAGATTCTATCTATGAATCTGTTAAAAATTATACTATGAGGCCCAGACTCTTGTCACTTGTGACCAGATTACCATAAATGATGCCATATCGGCTGTAATGAGCGCATTTGCTTCTTGCAATCAGTTATTAATACATTTGAAATCACTTAAAAGAAATTTCAGATCCATTATCAACATCAAAGAAGCGCTCATGGAGATTACTAATGATGTGGTACACCTGACCTCCACTAATAATCCTCGTTCCTTATATCCATGTGATGCCACCTAAACCCAAACCTAAACCAAAGAAAGAGTCGTGCGTTTATTGTGGTCTCATGGGTCATGTGGTATCTCAATGTTGGAAAAAGCAAGTGGAGGAGTCGAAAAAAGAGGAGTCAGCATAGGGCATGAGGCTACCTGTGCTGAACTACCTCCTGTGCCTCCATCAAAGCCTTTTTACTCTTCTACATATTGTTATGTGATATCTGCTCCTGGTGAGCTTGATGTCCATGATGAATTAGCCAACAAAGATACCATTTCTGCTTACGCTTCTTTTTATTCTTCTTCTAATTCAATTCAATTGAAAAATCTTTCAGTGTTTTTAATCCCAAACTTTGGCACTGAGGTGACCCAGGTAGAAGTCATCATGCATAAGGTGAAAGTTCTGGCTATTTTTGATATGGGATCGCCCACCAATGTAATCTCGTCCAGGATTATAAAAAAGTCAAATTGGCGCCGGACTTAAACCATTCCCAAGACTATGGAACTGCTGGTACTTCCTATACTAATTCTATAGGAGCTTACTCATCTCTTCCAATGCTCTTTGGAAAGTTGATCGTATTGGCCCCTACAGTAGTGTTAGATAACAATTGCTATGACTTACTCCTGGGAACCAAATTTCTCATTGATTTTGATGTTATAATCAGCCTTAAAGAAAATTACCTTTCTTTAATTGGGTACCAAGTACATTTAATTTTAAAAGATGTTTCCAAAAGCAAAGGCAAACTCAAATGACATGTTTGCTTATTTAAATCCCACTTCTATCTCTTGTCTAGAATACCGAATCTTAGGACCAAGGAATATACTTCCAACTCTGTCAAATTGTGCCTCTGAGAGAATGCCTTTATATTCAAACTCTCCAATTACCATATCCCAAAAGCTCAAGTCATTGTTGATATGGGAGTACAAGTATTTGTACCCACTGATCATGTGGTAGAGATATATGGTAATCAAAACTTCTCTCATTTGGAGGCTTTACCCTGCCCAGGTATCCTTGATCCTGCCTATGATAGGATTGTTTAAGTTCTACTAGCTAATCTCACTTCTCGACCTATGCAATTAAATTGCAAAAACACTATTGCCTATGCGCAGCCTACTCCTGTGAGTGAAATCAAATTTATGTTAAGATGTTTAGATTTATGTAAATTTGGGCTAGAAGATCCCTCTATTGTTGCTAGAATTGATGTCAAATTTGGGGATTCTCTCACTCCAGAACAACAGCATGAAGCTGAGGCTCTGATTGAAGAATATGCGGATATATTTGCCCAAGGTTCTGGAGATTTTGGATTTATGAAAGATGTGCAGAATCAGGTTAAAACCAGTGATACTCCCCTATTCAAACTCAACTAAATCGCAAATCTAAAGTTGAGGAGGCTCAGGTCTCAGTGGAATTGAAACAACTCCTTGATGCGGGGCTGTTAACGCCTTCTAAGAGTCCATGGGCATCTCCTTTACTACTCATTCAAAAAAAAGATGAGGGCCATAGAGTGGTTATGGCTATCATCAGCTCAATGTTGTTACCCAAAAGGATTCTTATCTTCTACCTTGCATTGATGTCCATTGAGATTATTGTCTGGGTCACAATATTTATCAGCTATGGATCTTGTGAGTGGTTATTGGCAAATTGACCTGGCTCTTGAAGATTGTCAAAAATGTGCTTTAATCTCTAGTGAGTAGTCATTTGAGCCCACCTGTATGCCGCAGGTGCTTTTTAATGCCTCTGCTACTTTCCAACGAGCCATGGATGGTTTGTTTGGGGATTTAGAACTTTCTTGTGTTTTGGTATATTTAGACGATGTTACTGTGTTTTCACGCACTTTTATCAAGCATTTGGCTCATTTAAAGAAAGTTTTTGGTCATATGCATCGCGCTTCGCTTAAGCTAAAACTATCCAAGTGTGCCTTTTTTAAGACTGATATGGAATTCTTAGGTCATAAAGTTAATTGCAATGGGATTTTACCCTTATCTAATAAGATACAAGCCATTTCAGACATGCCTGTTCCTAAAAGCTTGCGCGATATTCAAGTGTTTTTAGGGATGGTTAGTTATTACCAACAATTCATCCCTCATTTTGCGAAAATTTTGGCTTTTAGTTTACCTTTTGCACAAATAAGTCCCTTTTCTTTGGGAAGAATCACAGCAGCAAGCTTTTGATCTGTTTCACCAAGCCTTAGTGAGTGCACCAATCTTAGACCATCCTGACTTTTCCAAACCTTTTATACTATTTACTGATGCCAGTGATATTGCTATTGGAGCCATTCTGGATGAACATGATACCAACCTGGTTGATCACCCCATCGCATACTATAGTAAAACCCTTTCTAAGGCTGAACGCAATTATAGCATTACAGAGAGAGAATGCCTGCAGTTTTGTCTGCCATCGAGAATTTCCACCCTTACCTCTATGGCAAGCATTTCACTATAGTCACGGATCACGTTTCCCTGAAGTGGTTGCAAAAAATGAAGGATCCTGATGGGTGCTTAGCTAGATGGGCTTTAAAGCTCCAGAATTATGACTTTACTATTCAACATCGCACTAAAGCTATTCATCAAAGTGCCGAGGAATTTCTTGATCGCCTATCCTAACATTATTTTATGCTGAGGAGGATCACATCTATGACTTTATTAGTAGATCTGAGCTCTAGTACCATAAATATAAGGATGTTATATCGAAGTTGCAATCATTAACTGAAGATACCCAGGTTAAAGAAAGTTTATTATACAAAAAGTTGGGATCTAAGTGGTTGCCCTTTATTCAGCCCTCTGTGAGGACTGATACTAAAATGGAGGCCCACCAAACTTTAGGGCATGGAGCTGTCTCTAAGACCCCAGTGGTTAAAAAATCATTGTTACTAGGATAACATGCTGGAATTTGTACACGGTGTGTTGGAGTCTTGTCTTACATGCCAACAACAACATGGTGGAAATTCAATGTTCCAACACAAAATTGTGGGACCTTCCAAACCTTTCTCTATTATGAGCATCAATGTGGTGGGTCCTCTCCCTACTGCCACTTATGGACATCAATATATTCTGTTAGCTATTGACCATTTTACTAAATGGATTGAAGCTATCTCAGTTCCCACGGTCACCACTAAGGCTATTGCATCCTTTCTTGTTAAGCAAGTTTTCACCAGGCATGGTAGCCCAAAATGTCCTGTTATCAGATAATGGGACCAACTTCATTTTTCAGGTGGTATCTGAGCTTACTAAATTAATGGGTATATCAAATTCTGTGGTTGACTCTAAAATAAACCCTTTGACAACCTACAGATTGGGCTGATTTTCCCACCTAATGCTTGAACTAATAATCTATTTAAAACCTAGTACAATACACGGCTCAGGCTGATTATTTCTATGTGGATTTAATTATATTACTAAAGCTCATGCTGAATATCCCCGCACATTTAGGTTATCCTTTTCTGCAGCTAAGGCTGGGATGATTAACTCAATGTCAATGTAATTAATTATTCTATCTGTAGCTCAGGCCAAATACATTCGCACAGTTGAGCCAATTATCTCTGCACCAAATCTAGGCAGCTAGTCCCAATTAACCAGGAACAATATTAAAAAGTTTGTATGCAAAATTACTTGGAGACGACTTGAAGTTTACATTTGAAAGCCCCATAGCAATCAAAAAACAAACAACATAACAATTCTCTTCCCTAGTGCGAAATTTGTATGTCAATCCGCATAATTGGCATAATAGCACTTGCGTGGACTGCACAAAAGGAGTTATCTAGTGCTATCAAGGAAGAGGCCTGCTGATGTCCCGATTAGGGGTGTATCATCTACTTCAATTGAGGCCAAAATTTCATAGAAGGTGTGTTTCATTAGCAGTATAACAAAATTGAAATCCAGAAGATCTTGAACACAATTTTGCATGCTTTTATTGCAATTTTTGTACCTGAAATCCTCCCAATTTTGAGAGTATCTTGCCACCAATGAGCCTAAGAAAAGGTTTCAGTCGTAGGCCAAACTGAGGTGGTAAAATAGTTGTTGAAATTTTGTGCTGGAATGTGGCCAGGAGATGCCCTAGAGGTATAAATACCAGCGCCTGGTCCTATGAATAATTATCAAAATAATCTAGTCTAATAAAAGTCATTTTATTATATCTTTGTTTTATTTGTATCTTATGTTGCATTTGGAGAGTGTTGGCAAGCTGGGATCTCAGGATTCACAGCTTGCAACTTTGCCTGCTTTGGCTGAAGTTCCTGATTACAAAGGAAAAATTGAACCCAAGTCAGACAGAAGAGTCGAGGCGAATCAATAGGCCTAGTGAGTTGTTAAATGGTCTGAATACCATAAACTACAGGCGCTATAGAGGATCAACCATTGGAACTTCAGCTCAAATAGATGTTTAGGATAACAATTTCCAAGCAAGAGATCCTCAGATTTTGACAGGGTACCTATCAGTCATTCACATCCCCATATAATCCTTCTACTAATGGTGTGGTCTAATGAGCAAATGGTACCCTTGTAGCCATTTTTTAGAAGATGGCTTCTATTGACCCTAGTAGATGAAATCTATATTTGCCTAGTGCGATGTTAGCCTATAGTTAGATACCATCATATAATTGGAATGTCTCCTTTTAAAGCTTTATATGGTCGGGATCCTATCCTCCCCTCAAGTGTACAGCCTATACTTGAGGAAGCTACCCCACAAACTACTGATTTAGCTATGAGGAGACTAGCTGATGAAATCATTTGAGTACAAGCTTTAACTTCAAGTTCCCTTGCTGCTACCACCTTAAAGGAGGGAACAAGGACTAACGCTAGTAGACCTACGCTACCAGAATATCAAGTTGGGGACTTTGTACTCTTCTATCACCATAGGCTGGGAGCAAGGATTCACAAACTTGACACCTTATAGGCTGGTCCATACCATATTATTTATCATTGGGGTAAGGAATACTCCATTGCAACTGGCGATACTGGTACTGTTATCAATAGAGTGCATAGTAGATTTCTTCGTAAGTATGTGCCCCCTAGGAAAAATTTGAGGGAGCCATTTTTGAGGATTCAACTACAATGACCAAAAATTACTCAAGATCAAGCTTCGATATCTCAGTCTAATGAGATTGTAAAATCTATGTTGCAGATTCTGATTCTAGGATAGACCGATGATCAACCCTTTGGAGTTAACAACCTTTTCTGAAGGATGATGCTAAGATATCTGATGAGTCAAAAATCATAAAAGAAAATTGACCTCATCAAATAAGAATCTTATCAAATTTGGCCATCACAAGTATGGTTTTAGTAATCAACAATATTGGTTATCTAATAGAAATTATCTTACCTTAGGTGCATCCTGAAAACCCTCACGCATGACTACTAAATCTACCCCTATAAATATACCTCATTTCTATCTAATAAAGTACCACGGATTTTGTCTCAATTAGCCTAATTTTGATCTCTTTTCATACAGGATTCTATATTTCCGATTGGAATCAACTATAGCAATGGAGCTAATAACTTCATTGCAATTGTGTCAATCTTTGCTATATAAAAGAACTAGTAATTCTGTAGTCTTTGTAGCACATGCTTATCATAACTTCTCACAAAATTCTAATACTTAGGTAATGGGTGACTCCATCAACAGCAAAAAATGGGTAGGGGATACTACTCTCGCCTTTCACTTGGGAAAATTAGGTCAGTTTGATATAGCCAAACCTTTGTCACAAAGGAACGTAATAAGGATAAAAAGGTATGTAGGGCAGCCGCCAAAGTTACAGCCTTGGCAGCGACCTTATCTTACCTGAAAAGATTTAGGCTGAACAGGTGGAATTTTCTACCTTGTCCCAATCACAATCTGTTTGCCAATCAGATTTTGCCTATTACCAGCCCTCAGCCCAGCTCTCAGGGCTTTGCACACCCATGCGTGCAACCTGAGCACTGAATGGTACTGAGTCTCTTCAACCAATCCCAACCAAACTAAACAATTATGCTGATGATGAACTACAAACACTATAAAAAAAGCTTGTGAACCCAAAAATAATAAAAAATAAAAAACTGAAGCCTTGAAGGTTGGTGACAATCTCTGACCCTGTGCACCAGTATGTTATTCACAGTTAGGACTCATCAGTGCCAATGTAAAGCAAAGGGTAGGTCCGAGGGGGCCTTCCCATGGCTCCTGAGGTGTAATGAACATCTTGATAGAAATTGGGATGTTGAACTTTGTGGGACTTAGAGCCTCAATGTCCCAAGCCAAGAAACTGAGTTTTTCTAAAAACCTACCTGTGGATATCCTGGCAATACAAGAAACCCCTGTCAAAGATGCGATGAGAAAGCATAAGCACACATGCTCCTCCCTAATGTGACATTTTGGTTATTGCATTGTGGGGTGTTAGTATGGAGAACAGTAGTTTATATTTTTTTCTCTCAAATCTTTTTTTAAATTTCTGCATGATGGCCAATGCATTTCATGATGAATGAAGTACACACAATTGCTAGATATATTACCCAACTTGTGCACAGGTTCATTGAGTTTTTCAGTAGTTTCTATTCTTCCAATTCCCACTGATACCTTTATAGTTGATGACATGAACTGTTGGGTGAGCCCAGCCACAGACATTGGCTTTCTACAGTTGATCCACCATAAAAACACATTGAACTTCGCGTCCTGAAGGCTACCCTGTGCCTTTATGACACCATTACCAAACACCCTCTTCTTCTTCTCAACATGACTCACCCACATATACACAACGGTCAGTTGCTGTCTATGGCACACATAGGTTTCTTCTTTGTACTGTTAGATTTCTGCCCCAAATTTTGCACTTTACCGCCATTAAAATTGATTTCTCTAACCATAGAATGGTTTTGGTGTCTTTTACTCTGTCATAGACTGTGGCTTAGGCGCCCAGATGGAGTAAGCTTTGCCCAGTTAATCTCATTTTGCCTTAGATATCTCACTGAGTCAAAAACACAACTTTGGCATAGGAGTTTATGACTCTTTTTGTGCTTATCCTCTCATCGCATGGTCATCTTTTAAGTCCCACACAGTCTCCCAGTGTATTTACACATTGCAGCGGTGTTCTTGTGCTGCCCTAACAGTTATTAGGCGTACTCTAGCAGAAATGGATCACCTGGAGAGCAATGTCACTGCTGCTGGTTACAACACTGCTTAGAAACGCAAGTGGGCTGAAGTGTCAGCCCAATTAAATGCAATGGTAAGATAATACCAACACCGCGTTAGTATTCATTACAAAGCCAAAACCATTACAAAGGGAGAGCCATGTTCTGCTTACTTCTTCTTCCAGTCACAGCTCCTAAACAAAACATGGCATTTGGAAAGATTAGGCGTATGGACAATTCTATCAAAGATATGCTGGTGAAAAATGTCAGCTAAAATTTACAAGTTTTACATCTAGTTGTACAGGTCTGACCCTGTCATGCTTGCCAAATTTGACTCTTTCAACAGTATTACATATATATGTACCATCTTATGATAACCAAATTTAATATAATTTAATATAAGGTGATGAGCTCCGGTTTTCTGTTCACAGTGCGCCACACAGGAAATTCCCTGGCCCCGATGGAAAACCTTATAAGTTTTATAAAATTATCTTTCTAGTATATCCAACCTACTGTTGGACTCAATGAATAAATATCAGTTTTAGACATGCCTCCTTCCTGGTGGCTAAGAGGCATATATGATAACTTTGTTTAAAAAGGGTAATAGGCTGATTTATCATTGGTGCCCAAACTCATACTAACACTCATTATCAAACTCTACCAAAATAATGGCTTAGCCTTTAGGAAGTTGCCTCTGAAGTAATATACCCTGCACAATTTGGCTTTACAACCAGAAGATCAATACGGGACAACGTACATCTAGTAGAAATTATTGACTAATCTCATGTTACTGATGCGCTTGTATTCCTAGATCAGCAAAAAGCCTATGATCGTGTCAACTGGACTTACCTTAGGGCTTGCCTTTATAAAGTTTTAGCTTCCATATCGCTTAGTCAGTTAGGTAATATTACTTGCTGGATCAGACACAATGTCAGTACGTGGCTCAGGTTTCCTGACTGATTTGGTTTGACCCCAATTGGTCTCCGTCAAGATGAACCTTTGAGCCCTCTTTTGTACAACTTTATCCTTGACCCACTCCTCCGCAATTCAAATGCCCATCTTGATGGTGTTAATGTGCAAGGAAAAGCACCAGTCAGGATACTAGTGTAAGCTGATGATTGTGTGTTCAGTATCTTTAATAAACATGATTCACGCCTCCTGGAAACTTACATAAAGAATTACTCCATGGTCAGTAATACAGCTCTTAATGCTAACAATACCAGGATCATCCTTCTTGGTAAATATCAATCTCACTGGTTACCTGCCACCTCTGAGCAGCAGCCTATTCTTGCATCACGGTCCATTGTTTGCTTACCAAAGCAGTCATCATATATTTCCCCACTGGTGCTTCATTTGTTTCAAGGCCCACTATGGGTACAGTACACCAAATGTGAGTATGGCTGGAGTTATTAGGATATGCCACCTCTGTGATGGAAAACAACTTTTAGAAAAAGTAACAAAGCGTATTTCTTCCCTCAGAGGCCAGAAAACTAGACTGGCCTGTTGGGAAGTGGTTTCCAGCTCATTACTTCTTTCAAAAATTTGGTTTGCTGAGCAGGCTATTGCTTTTCATCTTCCTTCTTTGCAACAATCTATGCCCTCGTCCAAGGGTGGCTATTGATAAGCCGTTCCCTGTGAATCTTGATGTCCTGTTTTCCCACGCAACAATAAAGTATGGGATTGATCAACTATGTGGACCATTTCTCAGTATACTTGGCTCTTAAATTGCCCAGATAACTAACCCCGCGCTCCCTACCAAACACTTTTCTCACATAACAGTCCAACTTAGCCCACGCTCTTTGCCTTTACAATCCAGACCACCATAATTCTCTTCCCAAATTATCTGGCTTCCCACACCTCTTCTGAAGCCCCTCAAAGGGCTCCTGCCAACTTAAGGAAGATACTCCTGAGTATGGGACTGCAGAATGTAGGATCTTCATTAGTAGTCACACCTCCCAGAGGGGTCGCCCTGCTATCCTTTACATGCAAGAAGTTCGTGGGCAAGTTGTTTTGCACAACATGGTACCTCTTCTTTCAAATACCATTTCCTGTGTTGACTACCTTGACATGCTGGACATCCTTTACTCTTTGGCCAATCAGAAGGCCATTTGGAGGCATGCCAGCTATTCTTTATTCCAGCCCAAGATTCGCTCTATATAAAGATATGCATGAAGAGGGTGTACCAAACTGTTGAGCGGTCCAACGCCTCTTAATCTTCATGTGAAGTGTGAGGCCAATATGGGTCTTTAGTCTACCATTTTGAAGATTTTCCGCAGTCTCAGGAAATCTGGCTTGAAATTTGCGTCTCTTCCACCAGGAAACACCACAGGCTTTTAGCCTGTCTAAGAACGTCTTCTCTTTTATCGTGACTTCCCCCATTCCTTTCTCTCCATGCCTTGGTTGCAGAAATTTCGTTATGGACGATATATATATTGTTTGTATTCCTTTTTGGCGCAGCTCCCACTCTTTGCATAACAGTCAGCCGCTTCCACTCTCACCAAATGTACTACTTTCAAGCCTGGTTGTTTAGCCCTCTGAAATCACGCCAACACCGATTGATTTCCTCCTGGTTCCCTGTTTAGACCTAGTTAGGGACCTTTTCCTTTAATTATGTTCTGTATTGGTGCAAGCCTTCCCTGACACCTCCCATATTACTACTAATGGAAGTTGCTGGATACAGGAAGTAGCTATGGCTCCCTGGATTCATTTTGATTTGTCCTGGTTTTTCTTATCAATATTTATCAAAAGCAACCATCCCTTGGTCAGCTTACCCCCAAAAAAGTTAAAATTAAAACACAATTTGATAGTGTGTTAGTACACTAAAGAGCACTGTAAAGGGCATAAACGATGACTTCTAACACTAATTAATTATTTTGTTTATATATCACCTATTATTTTTTATTTCATAGTGCTTAATCACCTATTGATAATAACTTTTAGGTCAAAACCAATATTACCAAATAGTAATCAGTAACTCTTCTTAAAACAATTTCTCACAAACTGGTAAGAGTGTATTAGAACTTTTATGAACCAAGATATGTCATTATAGAAATTAATAAATTAGTGTTTAAAGTCATTTAAAGAAAAAAAAGTCTAAATAATTGGCTTTAAATTTACAGATTAACATAATATACACTTAAGAGTATGTACATTTTTTGTAAACTCAGAAAAATGAAACTTTTTGTATTTTTTTTTTTGGATGCGTTCCACCTTTACTATGTTTATCCTGTTATACAAAATGGTGGATGCCAAATATAAAAATAAACTTAGGTCCTAATTTTATAGTATCTGATCTCATAGCTCACCAATTACTTATTAAATTGGTGATTATAAAGAAGCAATGTGATGAGCTCCTAAAAATACAGAAGGAAATAATATAATTACACATATATTGTAATGCTCCAATTTTCCCAAGTTCCAAAATGTTACATCAGTAGAACACTCACACCAAAAAAGTTGCTTTAATCATAAAGGAAAAGTATGTAAGTCCCATTTAAAAGAATTAATTCTTGTCAAATAATAGGTTGAAACTCAAGCGTTGCATGACTGACTCAATGATGGCCATTTGGCTGAGGTATGGTGGCCAAGTTGGCCTCTTCTTTGAGGTTTAATATGGAGTTTCTTATATACCATCAAAGTTTGATATGGCATTGATGGGTTTCTTCATTCGAGATGTTACTGATTATAAGAAATAAAATTACTGCAATCTAATAAAAACATATTCAAGCAGATTGGTAAGTATTTAGATGGTGACGTGGCAGATAGAAACCCAAACTAGGAGTAATGGAATCACCATCCCATCAATTAAAGTGAACCAAAAGCTAAAACAACTAATTTTTTTGGCGTTTAAGCCTAATCAATCCCATCATCAATGACTGTTCAAGAACTAAACAAAACTAAATTTTAACATATATATGAGCTATCTAATCTGTAACTTTCCAAATGAGTAACTGGATCAAAACCATTACTGTAATAAAAATACTGTTATAACTTAGCATTAAGAAAATCATGATGAATAAAATTGTTTTCTAAAGACCACTCACTAAAAGTAGGGCCACTTTGGCTTCATTACTGTGGGCGCAACTTGTGGTCCCAAATACAATAGGTTACCCTTTCTTGATGGGAGGCAATAAGAGTATTATTAAGATTTTCAGATATCATAGAATGCATCAACGCTTCCCCTGGAGGTCGCCTGTGGGCGCAAGATGCCTCAACCGCAACATTTAGATGCATCCCTCAACCTCGCCCTATTACAGCGTAGGTTGACTGAACCAGTTTTTAAGCGATGGTGTTAGATAAAATGGGACAATGACCGCCCCTCCATCTTTTAAAATGTTATTTTGGAATAAATAACGCTTAGTTTTCCAAAGTTCCATAGAGTTATGTTGGCAAAACTCTTACTTACGTTAAAAAGCTTTGCCTTGATCAGATGGCAAAGTAGCAGTCCAAAATTATAGTAGAAAGTCCCTCTCATATTGTAGTTTGCAATCTCAGGTGTCGCATAGCTGGCTCTTTGTTTCCCACTTGACTTTGGTAAAGTGACCAAGCTGACAACTCTTTTGTGGTAAAGACTGGAGTTGCTTATGTACCACTAGCGTTAGCATTGGCAAGAAGGATTCCTTGGTTTTACTGTTGCTAATAATTAAAAACTTAATTTCATTTTAAAGTAGATATATATGTGTTAGCAAATAAGTAAGTCTATTAGTAGCACAACATTAGAGATGAAGTCTAAACTAGTAGCAATTAAATTTCCATCCCAAAGTGAAAACTAAAAAAAGGTAAAATAATAGATATAATTTAAGTATGGAAATTTATATTAATTTCTCTCATTAATGACTGACTAAGAACTAAACTAAATAATAATTAAAATATATAAGTAAATTACTTTTACCTTAGATTTCCCCAAATTGAGAAATTTTGCTAAATCTCTGTTGTTAGGATGAGGGGGATATATTCCAGCAACCCCAAGGTTGTTTAGATCTACAAAGACACAGACATTTGGATTTTTTATAATATAAATTTAGTTATATTTAATTAAGAGGAAAACCCCTTAACTAATGAATATCCATAAGTTATGATATATAGCAAAACCAAATATTTTTTAGCAAAATAAAAGTATTTTTGTTTATTCTCCAGTCTCAGTATCTAGAAGAAATCAGGGATAAAAGTTTAGGGAAAATCGCCAGGTGCTTATGGACAAAATCTACAATGATTCTATCTAAGCTTTCCACGGAATCTTCCAACCTTTGAAAGTAGAGTAAACCCATCCTTTTGATTGAGGATGGTATCCAACAATGGTATCAATTATTAATTTGGATTAAGCTCAGATACAATCATCATAAGATATTAAACTTTCTTTTTTGAGCTGAAATTCCAGAAAAGACCTCTATTGATCTTGGCATAAGGGGGTAAAAAGCTGTAAAAGGCAGTTATGGGCTTGATTTGTCACATTACCCTGAGCAAATAAACATTTTAGTTCATTTCATTTTTTATAAAGGATTTTGTAAGGTCCTGTTTAATTTGAACCAAATTTTTTGCCTCTTCCGCCTGGGTGATGATGGTTGCCAGGAAGTTAATATGACTGGATAATATGCTAACCATACCAGTGGATTGGAGAGGTAATTGAGATGAATCATGAGATTTATGAAAAAGAGGTATATAAATAATAGTCAATTGAAATGTCAACCAATTGGTGAAAAGGGGGAATTATGACGAGATCTGATATAAATGGGAGTTCTAGTAAAAGGGAAAATGAATAAAAGAATACCAAGCTGAGGATGCATCCAGCTTGAAGAACTGAGATATAAAGAGTCACACGGAGGATTGAGGAGGTGGTCTTCTTTTGATGATTAGGTTGTTGCAGATAAGTCTACAAATTAATAAAATAATAAAGGTTGAAATAAGGGGCGAGCTCCATATAAAGTTTATTAAGTTTTATTAGAATCTGCGATCTTCATATCATCTGACTTGGTTGCTCTGTGGCTAATATCCTGTGCAAACCGACTTGGCGAAATCAAGACTCTATGCCAGGAATTAACAGTGGTGCTCACTACAGGGAGTCACTGGTCAACTGTAGTCCCTCGATGCTAAGATATGATGATGAGTCCTCATTAGTTACTTAAAAATTTAATTGGATTCCACGCACTGTTATGCAGAAGAAGCATGGGAGGCACCTGATAATGAACCAATATGATTCACTGTAACCAAACCGGGTAATGATGAAGTTATGATCAATCTGCAATTAGAAAACTGCCCTGAGCTGATGGCTGACCAACAGGGATGCTCCACAAATGTGACCCCTCAGCAGCTACAGAATCTTATGGATTGGCTGTTACATGGATACTGATTATACGAAGGTGAGGCGGGGGGAGTATGCCTTGAGTTTGTTTTATAACCAACAAGATCAAGAAAATCGCTATGCCATGTACATGTCCAGTCTGGACATGACTACAACGGGGTTGGCTTGCCGCCTTGGTACCCACAGAATCAAGGAGTATCTAGTTGCTTATGTGAAACCATATATTCGCCAGCTACTGCATGTGCTTGCTTGCCACAATATAGAGATTGGAGATGTGATATGGTTTGGTAGAGCACAGCAAAATGATACTCACTTCCTACTCGACTGCCTCAATTGCTCTTTTTGGAGGTACAGGGATTGATTGGGAAAATGGACCATTGTGTTGGGAACATCCGCCATCAATTGGACATGTTGGTACCACAGTTAAATCTTGAGTTATCTCGGTTAATAGACAAACTGTTGGATTGACATAGCCTATTGATGGAATGGATTCAGGATGTAACAGCGTTGGGAAACAATACCGAGCACTTTATGACAGATTTAACTGAATGGGCGGAAGCACTCAAAGCCATGATTGCTCATCTTAAGGGTAGAATAACACTGATAGAACGCAAGTTGCGGATCAAGTTTGTTTCATATCAGCTGAATTAAACCAACTTTGTATCAAATGGAGTAGCCAGTGAATAACTGATAATGTGCTTATCCTTTGGTCAATGTCCCCCAAATATCTCCAGATAATCCGTCAGGTTACACAACTGGAAGCCATTAGTCAGGCTGAGTGCCGTCGAGTTTTACCTCTTCCAATCAGTGAGACACAAGAGTATGCTGACAATCAAGAATGGCTTGATACCCTTTTAATGGGCCAAAGAGGAATTGTTATGGGAACAAGCCACCCTCATTAAATAAATCAATGACATTAATCAACAAGCGGGTAACAAAAGCTGACAGCAAGACCACCAGAAGAACTTAATCAAAGATGTCCTCTTGTGACTACAAGCAGTGGAGCAGAAGTTGCACGTTGAGCAGGAATATTGTCTGGAGTTTTAATATCAGTATGCAACACTGCAATGGGAATTCCAGGAAGGATGGTGTAGATGTCATTCAGTTAAAGCGGAGCAGTTAATCAATGAGCATTTTGCAGAGCACACCAGAGCTGGGGGAATGCTGCAGTTAGTGGCGACTTAGGAGAAGAATACTATGGATCAGCTAATGAATATCCCTCAGGCGCTAAAGCATATTCCCCGCGCAACTCTACTTCTTTTGAGTTCATTTCAATGGATTTGAGCCCAACTGGCCAGCTTTATGATAGTTCACAAAGGGGTGGTTCCCTTAGTTGCTCTGGAACCAATTCGCCAGATCCTTGCTGCAGGAGCCTGGAGCAAGGCGAAGCTGTGCAAATTAAAAAATTACCTCCTTTCAGTCGTGACAATAATCTACACGGACACTTCAAATGATTTGAATTTGCCGTGGAAGGGGATTTTGATCAGCAGAAAGTGAAACTGTTGCTATCTGCTCTAGATGTGGAAAGTGCTGAGAAAGTTACCTGCTATCTTACAAAAAGCTTGACATCCTACAAAGAAGTATAAGCAATTGTTCTCTGGCTGTTTGGGGGTGCAACCAAGATGGCCCAACGGAAGGCCGACTTCCTGACTATACAGTTTTCACCAAAATGAGACCCTGTTAGATATAACTGAACGTTTCTCAGCAGAAGCACATATACTACTCAGAGCTAAAATTTTATCCGCTGAGGATATTAGTATAGTGATGGCAGCCGTCAAACCATTTCATGAACTATATAACGTTATGTTTCACGTTTTAAATAAAGATGCAGGACTTATTTGAATCATGAATACCTTACGTTGACTCTCTGCCATAATCAGCACCCCCAATGTAGCCCAAAAAATCTCAGCTATCTCCACACCAAACTCTTCAAAGTATGAGCTGCAGCGACCAAGCTATCAACCGCTGGAACATATTCGTCCATCATACCAATCAGCAAATCCCTATATGGCCTAGGTACAATCTGACATTTCAATTATGACCCTGGAAACATACCATCAAATTTTGCACTGGTCCTTCCACTGCAAGCTATATACATGAACCTTTTATGATACTTGCTTCCAGTGTGGATGAAGAGGGCATTATGCGGGCAACTTCCCTAACAAACCACATGTGTATGCGATGTCAACTGAGGAAATCGAGCAGGGAAAAGATAGATTGGAGTAGATGAGACGCTTTACCTCTTCTAAGTTCAATTCACTTGTCCCTAACGATTCCCAAGAATCTTTTTGGGTAGAATTTGGAACTCAATCAGATGATTTATTATACCAGCAGCTTCCGTTGGATACCACTGCTTCCATTTCCAAAAGTAAAAATTCACCCCCAAGCCCTGAGTTCCGCCAGGACGTGCAGAAGCCATATGCGTGGCAGATCTTGGAACAGACCGGCACAAGTAAAGAAAATTTTTTTGACGGACGCTGCCTCTTTAGTAGGGGTTAACATAGCCCTTTTGGTGGAGAAAATTGTCAATGAGTATCCTCAGATTAGCAAGGGCATTTCCTCCTTTTTGAGTAACACAAAGCATTAGATTTACATTTAATAAACACTGATGGTTCCTCTTAATTGGAATGTACTTACTGTGACATATTCATTCAAAATACAAAAATCCATGCTATCATTGACATGGGAGCCCCTGTGAACATAGTCTCTACCCAGTTGGTGGCTAAACTTCTGCTAAAACCGGATGTGGACCATTGAGTAGTATATGGAACCGCAGGGATGCATAGCACTGTGTCTGAAGGAGCATATAGCAAATTGCCTTTATGATTTGGGTCAGTCTGGTCTTCCGCTCCAGCAGTGATTCTGCCAAATAACAACTACAACATTTTGATTGACGCGGCATTTATGAGGAAATTTGGTGTTGTGATAAAAATAGCTGAGGAAACTCTTAATATATTAGGACAACAAATCCCTGTTTATTTTATCTCTTGTGGAATCCCAATGGATCTGTTCTGCTCTAGTCAAATCAGTCTAGCATACAGCGACAGAGTGATTCCCGTTCATTATTGATTACTGAAGCGGTGGACCAGGGCCCTCCCCAAACAGATTTATGAGCACAAAGGGATCCTGCTTCTGGAAGCAAGCACTTTGAGCCTACCGTCTGGACACCAGTGCATAGTAGGGACTGAGCTTGAATTGATGTCCCTAAAGGGCTTTATGGAGAAATCATGACTCCTCACCAGCACTTACAGCTTGAACCACATGTGGCTCCAGGGCTACTGCTACCTGGGAATGGGGAGGTGAAAGTGCTGCTAGCGAACTTACAGAAGGAGACAATAACGATCCAGCAGCACCAAGTGGTGGCTTACTTACACTTAGTCCACATAAAGGAAGTTCGCCATATTCATGATTTCAGCTCATGAAAGGATCTCAGATTACCGAGAAGCTCTGTTTGGCGTATTAACTGTGGCTCCATGGGAAGTGCTTACTGGATTATTGGCGGAACAGCAAAATAAGGATATGGAGTTATTTAAAAAGTATTAAAAAATTTTCATGCGTGATGATCATGATTTGGGGTGCGCTCAAGGGGTGGTGCATCAGATAGATTTGGGGGATCACCCTCCCATTTGATCGCGAGCTATTAGATGTTCCAAAGCAATGGAAGAGGTTGTCTCCGATGAGGTGGATAAACCTATCATGCAGGGGATGCTAGAGCCATCAAACAGTCCGTGGGCATCACCAATGCTCATAGTAAAAAAGATGGCTCAAATCGAGTGGTTATTGACTATCAAAGCTCAATAAAGTAACAAAGAATGAGTCTTACCCTCTTCAGCGGATTGACGACGTGTAGGATTGATTAGCAGGGAAATTATTTTTCCATCATGGATCTGATCTTGGGGTACTGGCAGATCGAACTGCCATCAGTGGAACGGGAGAAATGCGCTAACATCACTTTAAGATGGTTATTACAGCTGACTCACATGCCATAAGGGTTGTGCAACGCCCCATCTACATTCCAGCGTGCCATGGATACGATTCTAGGTGATTTAAAGCTGTCCTGCATCTTAGTTTACCTCAATGATATCAATGTGTTCTCATGGACGTTTACTGAACGCCTTGCCCATTTGGAACAAGTGTTTCAGCGCCTTACTGCCACTAATATCAGAAAAAAGCCTCGGAAGTGCCATTTCTTTAGAGAACATTTGGAATAACTCTGGTTTGTTGTGGATTCAAATGAGCTTAAACTGCAGCTGGCTAAGGTGGAAGCAATAAGTAAGATGTTTCACTAGGTAGTAAGCGGGACATTCAAGTGTTTCTGTGGACGGTTGGGTACTACCAGCGGTTCATTCCCAATTTCAGCTGCATCAGGGCCCGACCTTTTCAGTTTTTTTAGAAAAATGCTTTTTTCAATTGGACAAAAAGATGCCTGACGCTTTTGATATGTTGCAAACTGCGTTAGCACGTGCAACCATTTTGAAATATCCCAACTTTGACAAACAGTTCATAGTGCAAACGGATGCATCCCTCTCCACTATCATGGCAGTATTATCTCATAAGGACGACGATGGCTTAGAGCATCCTGTCAAATTTTGTAGTCAAAGCTTGAACTGTCATGAATGGAACTACACCGTTTTCAAGAGGGAGTGGTTAGTTGTGATCTACGCTTCCAAACAGTTTTGGGTATATTTAAATGGGGTAAAATTTCAAGTAGTGATGGACCACGCTTCCTTGCGTTGGCTGCAGAATCTGCATGAACTGGAAGGGCGGCTTGCACGTTGGGCACTGAAGCTCCAGGCGTACGGTTTTGAGATTATCACCATCCAGGAGCAAAAAATCAAAATGCAGATTGTATTTCCCGGCTGCCAATAGTCACTATCACAGCAGATTTACCTGACACAATGTTCAAGAAGATGGTGGTGAACCAATACCAGGATGAGCCACCGCAGATGATCAAGGTATTTGATGGACTCAGGGTGGATACTTTCCTACGTGGGGGAGAACTATATAAGCGGATTGGAGACTTGACACTGAGTCTCCCTAAACCTTGGCTAGACCCACATTTATTATGGATGCTCATTGGGCTGTAGGTCATGGAGGATTTCAGAAAACGCTGGAGTTTTTGGACCCTGAAACTACTGGGAGAACATTAATTACAAAGTATTTGAAAAGGTTAGTTGTTGCCATCAGTGTCAAGTGGAAAAACCTTTCCACAATAAGACCATATACCAGCTGGTTAAACCACAGTTCGCCTGGCACACCGTTTCCATTGATGTAGTAGGACCTCTGCCAACTAGCGCCAATTGATCCAAGTATATAATTATCGCCATCAATCATTTAACTCGATGGGTGGAGGCCAGGGCCATCAATGATTTGGGCGCGGTCACTACTGCCAAGTTTATTATGGAGTGTGTTATACAGTGACACAGCTGCGCGCAATTCATTTTAAAAGATAACAGAACCAATTTCACTTTGTTCATTCTGCCGAAGTTGAATGAGTTGATGGCAATCCACAGGGTTTTGACCACCCCATATCATCCAGAATCAAATGGAATGGTGGAGCGGGTCAATGGAACCCAAGTGAAAATACTCCATAAATTGGTAAAGGATCGACCCTCAGAATGTAGTGCCCTTCAACCTACAGCTGTGTTCGCATATAATATCAGCTATCATTCGTCCACTGGTAAGAGATTGTTAAAACTGCTATATGGTCAACATCCAGCTCTGCCTGCTTTGCTATATTCGTGTGTAGAGGACACTGGTGGTGTGGATCCTCAACGATATCTGAAGCAGCTCACAAATACATAGATCAAGTGCAAATGGAAGCCTACTCCACCAGTTTGGCCAAGAAGATTCGCAATCAGGCAGCCAATCAGAAGAGACAAAGTGGACTTCCGCTGTTCGCTGTAGAGGACCATGTTCAATTCCACAACCAGCACGGTTTTAGGCGGAAAAACAAACTTTTCAGCATCAGGGTCAGGCATTTAAGATAATTGAGAAGACCGGCAT
This sequence comes from Massospora cicadina, assembly GCA_022478985.1. Classification (NCBI taxonomy): domain Eukaryota; kingdom Fungi; phylum Entomophthoromycota; class Entomophthoromycetes; order Entomophthorales; family Entomophthoraceae; genus Massospora; species Massospora cicadina. The sequence goes on from JAKSZP010002677.1 coordinate 219,703, forward strand.
GGATGTCTACACCATCAAGGAACTTGCGGGGGTTGGATCATCAACCAAGTACTAGCGAAGTTCCTTCAAACATAAAGCAGTAAGAGCATATCGTCCATTCAAAGGGGGTGATGTCAGGAAGCTTATATGACTGGATGATACGCTAACCATACTGGCATATTGGAGGGGGAATCAAGACAAGTGTCAAGATTGATGAAAAAGAGGTATATGAATAATAGTCAATTGGAATGTTGACCAATCGACAAAAAGGGGGAATTACGCCAAGATTTGATATATATGGGAGTTCTAGTAAAAGGAAAATGAATAAAAGACTACCAAGCTGAGGATGCATCCAGCTTTGGAAACTGAGATATAAAGAGTCACATGGAGGATTAAGGAGGAGGTCTTCTTATGGTGATTAGGTTGTTGCAGATAGATCTGCAAATTAATAAATAATAAAGGTTGAAATAAGGGGCGATAGCTCCATATATAGTTTATTAAGTTTTATTAGAATTGGCGATCTTCATATCATCTGATTTGGTTGCTCAGTGGCTAATACCCTGTGCAAACTGACTCAGCGGAATTAAGACTCTACGCCTGGAATTAACAATGGTAAAAAGGACCAAATATTCAGGCTTGAAGTCATGTGGGGGACATGTTTATGGTTAAACCGATTTGTCTTTCTGGAGTGGTAACAGACAAATTTTCTAAAGTCAGTCCTTGAAGATGGATGATTTTTATTAGTGATAGCCTTTATAGTAACTTCAAGGGCTTCAAGGGGAGTCTTGATTCAACAAGGATTATATGTTAGAGGGCAAATTGAGGGTTTCCTCCATACAAAGCTTGGAAGATAAATTCTAACAATCTGATAGTAATTAAATCAATAAGCGAGAATTAAATTAAGTAAGTACTGTGGCTAATGTAGAGGATCATTTGAGACCATTTTTCAAAGGGTTGAGATTAGTGTAGCATTCAATCACTCTACCATCCCAATGGTTACGAGCAATAGGGTGTGGAAACTACTTGTTTAGACCCCATTAGTTTGGTTAATTATTGTCTTAAAGATGACTGAAAGGTTTGTTTATTACTTGAGAAAATTATGTAAGGACACCCATGTTGGGTGATGATTTGATTATATAAAATGAGGCGGTAGCTTTTAACAAAGCAGTTGAAAGGGATATGGCTATAATTCATTTTGTTAGATAATTGATGGCCAGTATGACGATTTTATTGCCATTAAATGCTTGTGGTAGAGAGCCTACAGCTTGATAATAACTGTATGAAAGGGTTTCAGTGGGAGGAACCACTTGATGGTGGGGTTATGGGCTAGGGACAACTTGACTTTTGCATACCAAACAGAACTCAAATAATCTATGAATTTAGGAGAACGTCATTTTCAAGAACACTGAACTTTTTGCAGATAATAGGTTTTCCAAATACATCCGTGGTTGTCTTAAAGATGACCTGTTTGCTAACATCTTTAGGTTTAAAGATTTATATAGATAATATTGAGTTAATATTATCTTAAAGAGGGAGCCATCCTGGTTTTGTATGTTTCTATCTTTTCTCTAACTTCTTTTGTAATTTGAGGGACTCATCTTCACAAAGACGAGGTTGGCTCAAAAGCTCATCTAGTCAATATTCCTTAGGTTCAGTTGGGGTTTGAATAGATAAACTGGATAAACAATCTGAGTTTTGTTGAATTGGCCCTAAGCGATGGGTGATATAGAAACTCTTAATTCTGGAGCTTTAAAGCCCATCATGCCAAACGCCTGTCAGGATCTTTCATCTGCTGGAGCTATCTCAACAAAGCATGATCAGTCACTATAGCGAAGTGGGCCCCATCTAAATAGGGCCAGATTTTTTGATGGCCATTAATAACCTCCAACATTTTCATTAAATTACACTATAGTTTTGTTCAGCTTTGGTTAAAGTCTATATGCAGTAAGCAATGGGATGGTCCCATTATATTCATCATGTTGGGATAGTTTAACTCCTATTGAAAATACGATGTATCACTAAAAATATATAAGGTTTGTCAAAGATGGGGTGCATAAGAACAGGGAAATGTGTAATAGCTACGCTAAATAAGTCAAGATATATTGCTGCTCTTCTTCCCACTTGAAAAAAGCTCTTATTTAACAGATAAACTAGGAGCTCATATGTACTTGTAAATGAGGAATGTGTTGGTAATGGTATCAAAATATTGCTGGAAAAAACCTGCACATCTTAAAGAGATTTAGATGGAAACATTTTGGAGATGAACATAACTTTTCTATTCATTTGGTATATTTTCTTGATTTACCTTATGACCAAAAGAACCTTTTTGAAAGAAGGATCATTTATAGGCTTTTAATATCAGTGAGGTTTGCCTTAGTCTCTGGAAGACCTCCCTAAGGTGATTTAGGCGGGAATTGAATGTTTGAAGAAACTTTTTTATGTCATTGAGATAGACTAACACACAGGATTGTCTTTAAGTACCCTTATAATCCATCCATTACTCTTTGGAAAATGACAGGGGAAAAGCAAAGACCCTGTGTCCTCCCTATAGGTTTTTAAACCAATTACTAGAGATAAGGACAAATTTTACACAAAACTTAGGGGATAATTCAATCTGAAATAACCGCTGGCAAGATCCATTAATGAAAATATCTTGATACTGACATCAGACGTAAGGATCATTTATACGTGATAGGGGATACCTAACCTTTTAAAAATAAAATTTACTTAATATTACCCATGTCAAATTTGATGACCTCCATCTTTTATATGTTTTCTGAAGTGGGGAAGCCCAAAACTTTTAGATGGAGCAAGTAGCACAGGCTCTATATATTGCTTTAACTTAAGTTGTTTGCGCCTTATATAAACTAGACTTTTCAATAAGTTTGAGCATTATATTGGGAATGCTCTTCAGTTACCACTTGTTGTAAGCATCTAGAAATTTACCCAAAAATGCCAGGTTCATTGAGAAGATACCTTCATATTCTGTGCAAAAGAGCTTCTAAATCTTGACGCTCAGTGGGATTAAGGCTATCCCCATTGCGCTCAACTAGAAAACTTATTGAATGATTAGTATCTAAACCTTGTAGAAGTCTAAAACAGCACACATCTTTGAATCTTTTATAGGGCATGGTTTGACGAAAGCAAGACCACATGTTGTGGGATTTGTAGAGATTTTTTGTCTAATAAAACATAGATCTTTTCACAAGCAGGATTGTTGAGATTAGCATAGGGGCGTCATTTTTTAAGGGCATAGGTAATAAGAACACTAATACTAGGCACAGTAAAAAGCCTGTATCCTTAGAAAACCAAAAAAGTAAACACTTATTTGTCACAAACAGGCTTATAAAAACTTAAAAGAGGAAACACATTATAGTATCAATCACTGACAGCGGCTTCAGGGCTTAGAAAAACAATAGTCTCTACCAGCTGTAGATTTTACCACCAGCTAACGTCCAAAATAGATCCTCATCACAATAGTAAATCCCTTCTGATATGATCCTCTCATCCCAAATTCTCATTAGTACAATTAGTTGATATCAGAACAGCACTAAGAATTTTGAGGAACTATATTTTAGGAAATACATGGCAAGCAGACAGCTACTATGGGATGATATCCTTAATAACCATAGACAGCCTACTAAAGTAAGACTCTGGCAGAAAGGCCAAGGAGATTAATGGTTAGTCTTTTTAAAAAAAGTCTTATACCGGCGAGGTGCAGAAAATAATGATTAATGAATAATAAAGGCCAAACAAAAACCAAGGCCTCATGTCGCAGTAATCAAGTTACAAGGATTGAGTTTCACTAACGGGGGTTGAGTATTTAATCTTTCACTGTAGTGACTAATATTCAAAGGATGCGGCCAAATATTAAACATTACAATACAAATTCTAGCAACTACTTGAAAAACGTGGGGCGTGGGGTAAAATATGTTCGATTAAACCCTTTATTTAGATATTAGAAATAAATAAAATTAAGTTAATATTTTTATATTGGTGGTTGGTAAAACAAATTACAACAGGGTCATAGATCCTAAGGCAGTGTAAAGCTTCCTTGATAGAAGGTATTTATCCATTTACTTCTAAAACATGTTTATGAGGGGTATGAACTTTAGCTTGTGAATGTACCATGACTTGAGAGCCTGGTTATATAATAGAATGAGGGGCTTAAAGAGAAATTACATTCTCAGATTCTACTGTATTGGAGGGCAGCTTAGTTTTAAGCCACAAGTCTTGGTACTCTATCAAACAGATAGAGATATGATATTCAATGAGGCAAGTACAATTTTTGGGTTCCCTAATTATTGGACTGGAGATCAAACACTAATGGAACTAATATCCCAGAAAAAAGAGGTGTTATTCTATATGGTTAATATTATAGTTAAACTCTATCATTAGTTGTCTACATTGATTAGTTCATAATTGTTATTTTCTAGAGTTATAGAAGTACAATAGGAAAAGATTCTTATATCTTAAAGGCAAAGCGGAATATGCTATGATCCTTTTGTGGTATGAGCTCAAACTGTTCCAAATTCAGTCTTGTGGATAAAGTCGGGAGCCATATTGATTTCTAATTAATTGAGAGGATATAACGTTAATTGGGGTCTGGCGTCAAGTTATAGTCAAAAGTATTTTTATAGACTGTTAAAACAATCCATACAACCAAGTATCCAAGTTAGAAAAACTGTTAAAAGGAATTCAGAAGTTATTTCAGAAGTGAGGCTAACTGGGCTTTTGTCTAGGACAGACTTGGGGGATTTAAATTAGTTAAAAAATTCTAGTTAATGACTGGTTTTTGCTAGCAGAGATGACTAATATAATTTGTTTTGGCGTTTCCAGTATATAAATAAGTATATTAGCCCTATATTTCCTTATATAGAAGTTGAAACTTTGACTTCAACAGGGGAAGCTAACACAAAGCAGCCTAAAGTACTAGATATGAAACTAATAAGTTAAGGCACTTGGGGCTCACCAGCAGAGGGAGTCTCTTGCTCTAAGCTGACCAATATTTTCTTCCTTATTCTGAGGGTAATGATAGCAGTTATCAATAATGTGGTTGGAACATTTGAGTAGATGAAGTACTTTCATTAGATGATCATCTGAATGGAGTCTCTTCTAGGACTGGGGATCAGAATTTAGGGGCAGAAGAGAAGTTTTAGTAGTTCTATAAAGAAAAGGTGGAACTGTAAGTCTAGGGGAGCAACCTCTTTGCATGAACTTGGCAATTTTCCATTTCCTTATAAAAAAAGGTGCGAAGAGGGTGGCTGTACCCCTTGTCACCCAGGGCGACCTTGCCCATGCGGTAGATAAGTGATGGATAACAGCTCTACTTCTGAAGATAACTCCCCCAGTTCCCATGCTTACCTCCACCAAATTAGTATAATGAATTAAGGAAATCAGCACAGAAATCATTGGTAAGTGTCAATTCCACAAGATGGAAGAAATTAATAAAACCAATGGCGGTGAATCCTCAAAATCAAAGCTGAAATATTCAAAATTCACGTGAATAAAGCCCAATGGGCGAGCAACTAATATTTGGAAGGGGACAGTATTGAATTCTCAGTCAAAATGCCAATGGCATCAAGCCATCGAGTAATATGGTTGCCAACTCCAAACTCCCCATGAAATCCTCAGGGACAAATCCAAACAGGCATGTATCATCATTGGGGACTGATGCCAATAGTCTAAGCTCCCATTTCAAAGATTGGGATTGGCGATCAAGGGTATCATTAGACTAAACAAACATTTCAGTGACCGGGTATTGGCAGGTTGGCCATCCTGAACCCGTTTTCAACCCTTTGGGACCGCCCCTATGTGGGGTGGCCCTGGGGGATCCCTATTGCCTTCATTCCAGACGCCGTCAAGCTAGATGCCATAAATGCAGTAAGGCCTTGGGTCAGGCGTTCAAAGACAAACCAATAGTGACTCAGCCTGCCGCCAACTCATTAGATGTCAGTTCAGATTAAAATTGTTTCCCCCGTTAAAAATTTGCTGGGTAGGTCGAATTTGGGGTCCCTTATCCCCTACCTGACAAACTGCCTGAAATCAAAAACTATTTAATCAGTATCATCGCACTGAGAATATTGTTGTTGTATTTTTTTAACTTTTATAAAAAACCCTCTACCCAATTCCAGTTTGATTATGTACAAATCTAAACCACCCTTCTCACCTATTTTTCAACAACCCACGGGGCCCATGGGCATGTTCACCAGGTGCATTGCTAGGTTCTTATAAATGACTATAGCTCATGGGCGTTCAGTGGCAAAATTTCATCCTGGTTTCATAACAGTTATGCAAGTATAAGTGCCACTGGCATTTGGGTCTTTACATTTAGGTGCTTTAGCACTTAAACTGGCAGCCTGGTCTAGAATTAACTTGCTGTCTTCCTTACAGGAACCCCTATAATGGCTTCCTTGAAGCTCAGTATTGAGGTCAAATTTATAATTAACTACCTTAAGATATAGCTGGTTATTGGGCATGTCCTTAAACACTGATAAAGCAGAGTAACAACATCTTTCAAGATAATTAAAACTCCCCACAAATAAAGTTTGGGCATCAAGATAGAATCGTTAGGCAAACTTATTGATAGATGCTTATTAACTAAAGCTAATCCTCATAAAAGCCTATTTTTGGTTTGTTAAAATCCAGTCACTCCCAAAAACTTAGAGTAAAGAAATTTTAGCATCATGAAAATTTAACAAACCATTAAGTGTGGGACAATGATTTCTTATGCGACTTGGCTAAGGCAGTTTGGGAGATGTATAAGTTTCTGATGATCAGTAATTGTTTCTAGAGCACTATATAACAATATAGGAAATAAAAGACACCTCCTTCCTTCCCCTGTGACGTATTTTCACTTATATTGTCTATATGAAATATCTGGAAGATAAAGTGTTTACTACATAGATGGACGTAGGTACTACACCTTAGTTCTGGTAAGAGTTAGTATCAAAAGGCTATTTTAAGGAAATGTCATCTATTTGTTAACGCAATTTATTTATGTCATTGATAACAAGATTAATCTGCTCATGGGCGGCATATAGAGCTGTTATATTGGAATAATTCGAGGTCAACTGTCTGTTTAAATTTTTTTGCTGATATGTTATCTCTCAACTCTCTAATGATTTGCTCACCTTTGGTCAAATTTTAGTTTAAACTTTAGTAAAAACAACTCCACTCGTTGTCACCCTATTCAAATTACTTATGTTGATACATTTGACACCTGCTGCCCCCACGTGGGGCAGTGGTGCCACCTCCTAATATTTTTTTGGCCTTTGCTTAACATGTTCAGGCTGGATCAGCTAGCCCTCCAAATTCTTCAGCATGCTATGTCCCAAATAAGGACTTAACCTTACATCTTTCCTGAACCCAGGCGGTGCCACGTTGCCCCCTTGTTCTCCCCTGGAGCAACATGTAATTTTTCTTTTGGGTTGAAAATGGTAAGTTGTTCCCCTATTAAGATAAAACCATTATCAAATTAGCACAGGCTATTATACAGCCTGCAGGCTTCATCGACTTCTGCTCCTTCAAGGGGTATTTTGATCTCAGCTTCTCAAGTGAAGCTGATGCTGCAGTAGCAGCTACCATCCCACTGGTGTTCCAGGGCACCCCCTCCCAACTACTTATACCCATTTGCCCACTGATACCACTCTTGGGGTTCAGTTTGCAGGCCTCCCTACCCACCTACCACCCAAAAATTTTAATTAATGAAATTATTGCTGGATTATCAGAGTATAGTTTCAATCTCATAAAGTCTGTGGTTTCAAATGAAGCCACCCACCTCACAGGCCCCAGCACTTTTAAAACTATTCATCCAGTATCAACAGAAATAGCACTCTCAATCCCCCTTGCACCATTATCCCCTCTGATCCATACCATCCTTGTTGAACTTGAGTGGATGGAGGGCGTACCACTTGCCCTACCTTTTTTGAACTGGACCATTCAAAACAGCGCTGTCCCTCCATCTCATGAGCTGTGGCACCCACAACCAACTCTTCACACAATAATCCCATAGCTGAATCAATTACGTTTTTGAATGAGGCACTATACTTCCCCCCTCCCCCAAAGTGGTAGCCACAGCAACCACTGAATCAACCAACCAAAGATGCATCAATGAACCTCTTCTCCTGAACCCAGCAATCGGGAGCCAGATGGACTAAAGTAGGTTCTAAACCATCCTCCCAGCCACATTTTACATATAACCCATATGCAAATAACCCAATCAAATAAAACAAAATCCATGGGATTATTTGGTTGAGGTTGATGAATCTAGCAAGCTTATCCCTGAATCTGAATGGGCTGGCCCCCTCCTCCAAAATATACCTCAATACTGAATATGCAGCCCAATTTCCAAAGAGCCAGTATATGCCTCGCCCTGATGCCACCCCGTTCAAAATTGACCACCAACTAGCTGAAGAGGCAGTTGCCTCCCCAAATGTCACCCAACCTGTAAAGCCGTTGCAAAATCAGTTGCAGTACTGGCTATGGGCCTGCCACCTCCTATCCTACCTAGTACCATGCTTACAAAACAAAAAAAGAACATCTACAATATTATCAGGAGGTAAATTCATTAGTTTAAAAAGTTGCAGCAGTAGCAAAGTTCATCCCAAAGACCTGCATTACTTGAAACAACCTTTCAACTATCGCCACTCTACCTAAAGTACGCCTTGAGGCTGAAAAAGCACTTAGCACCTACATTTTCACTCTTTATCACACACATCGCGTTGCAAGCACCTCTTTGTTATCTTGACCCCCATTTCTAAATGCACCCACACCAGTGCTATTAGCTTTATGCCACTACATATCCCCAACATTTGAGTTAGAAGAGCCTTCCGCTCACCTTCACCCATTGCCATGGATGTATAGCGGTTTCCACTTCTGACTTGGTTGGTGTGTTTTGTTAGGGATTTTTGTCGGGTTTGTGGATTCATCTGTCTCATTTCAACTTTATTTTATTTATTTATTTTTAAGTTTTATCTTATTCAAGCATTGGTAATGTCCATCTTCTGGTCAGTATACCTTGAATAAAATAATTGAGATGTTATATCTCAAGGTTCAAGTTGCACCACTTGATAGCAACAATTCAGTGTTCCAACCCTTGCATAAAGGTTCCTAAGTTAATACATGTGTGTTGTAGTTCAAATCCATGGTTGTCAATGCTCACCTGAGACTTGGGAGACATGGAAGGGAGCACCAGTTTTTTGGGACATGGGGGATATATTCCAATTATCCCTTGATTGTTCAAATACTAATATAGACCAAGCGTTAGGTTTTATATAAAAGATTTAAATATAAGTTAAGGGGAAAACTCCCTAATCAATGAATAGCCTTTTGTTATGCTATATAATAGTGACAACTAAATAATATAGAAAAAAGAAAGTAATAAACTTATTTTCTGGCCTCATTAAATAAAGGAAATAAGGATCAGAATTCAGTTTTAATCGCAAGTGCTTTATAGACAAGAACAATACTGATTTGGGCTAGAGGTTTTCTGTGGCATCCTACGGACTTCATAAATTAGTGTTAGCTGATATTTTCATTGGGGATGATTCCTGACAGCAGTAAGGATCATTCCTTTGGATTGGGTTTGGATCTCTCTATCAGAATTAATAAAACATTCATTTTGGGCTGTAATCCTAACAGTTGTGAAAGATTTTTCATGGAGCTTGGAATTAGGTAAACTATGATGAATAACACCATTCATTACATATATGCTGAATACGAGAATTAATGAATTACAGAAATTTTATTGTATTCAGGGATAATTAAAAGTTTAAATTACAAACATTAGCTAAAACAAGTTATTTATTACATAGTGAAATGTATTTTGTGTTTATTCAATTTAAAACAATAAAGATTTTAATATAATTATCAGACTTTTTTGGGGATGTACAACTAGTGACCCCTGGAATAATTATAGTGGATAATGCCTATATCTGGGTTCTTAAGCTTTGTAATGTCTTTTTGTTTCACGTTGTATGATGCTGGTATAATCTAATAAGTATAAAGACTCAGATGTAGAATATGTAGCCTTTCATACTAAGCTATTACTAGTAATAATTTGATCAAACGTTCAAAATTAAAAAAAAAGATTAAAACCAAAAACCATATCTTTAAAATGGATGATAAAAAGTGTACCTGGTGTCACAAACTAGGACATTTAGAGAGATAGTGCAATAAAAAGAATATGAATAAAAGACAGTATAAAATAGAAAAGTAAACGCAAAATAGTAAGCATAAAGGAGGAGGTTTTACATGTCAAATATAATACAATAAATCTCAAGATGACCTCATGTTGTAAAACGTTAAGTAAGTCAAAGGATAAATTGTTTATCCTGAGGTAAGCCAACCAGGAGATAGTCATTACAAAAAATAAAAAGAAATTAAACAAATTGGACAAAAAAGTTTAAGCGAGGAAAACAGCACCAAAACATATGTAGAAGTAAACTCGACCAGGTGGGAAAGCAGAAAACTGATAATTGACTATATTGGAGGAAGAGAGGGGATTGGGAGGCGCTTTCTTAATGGCTTCTCCTTTTTATAGTAAATTGCAGGCTTAAGATGAGCTTAAGGGAGTGGCGCATCAGATGTATGGTGTTCAATATCACCTAAGGGAGAATATTGGAGAACATATGCGTGTGAGTAAATCTTCTGATATACACAGCGAGATTGTGTTCAGATTGAAGACTGACGTTAGGGAGCTTAACGAAGGTGGCAACTTTGGCATATGACTTTAGGTGTTGAAAAGTTAGGATTAGCTGAGATATAGGAGGAGTAGACCCTTTAGAAGCATGCCAAAAAACTTGGCTGCAGCTTTGTGGAGGAGACAACAATAAGGAAAAGCGGCTTCTCCAATACCAAGTTAGTGATTGCTTAAAAATGTTCTGGCGTTTGTTTGGGGGTGTAAAAATTAGGAGAAAAATGTGTGTCATAATCAGAAAGTTAAAATTGTTTAAAGTTAAGATCTAAAGGAACAATGGTTTTACTTAATTTAGAAACCATAGCCATTAAAAACCAGTGATTTTAGTTAAATTGGTTTGGGGCATCAGCATAAGGTGATGTTAATTAAGAGAATGTGAAGTTCTTAGGAAAAAATGGTGGTCTAAGCCTCCTCTTAATTGGCTGGAGGATAATCTGATGGATGAGGCTGGTGGTTACTATTGGGGAAGGGATGTTGGGGCACTGGCCCACTGACTTAACAGTCAGTGGGGGGGCTGGCAGTAATGCACCCAAGTATGTTCCACTGAAGTGGCTTTGGCGTCAGAGTCAGCATCTAAGGCATTTGTGGAGGTATGCTGAAGGTTTTATGAACTTGTCAAAAGTAAAACAGATATATAAAATTTGCATTAATTATTGACGCACGCCCAGAAGAAATGGTCTGGCGCAGATGCAACATGGGAATTCAAGGAAATGTTTGGAAATTCCTGTGTAATGAGTGGTGACAGTAGCTTAAGAACAGGGAGCCAATAGGCGCTTAACACTGCTAAGGACAATGAAGTGGAGGATGGGCTTGAACTGTAGGGTGAGAGCCTCAACATTTAATACTCATACAACACTTGAGGAGGAGGTGAGATGGGAGGTTGCACAACTTACCACCATTGTGGTCTCAGCGTGTTAGGGCCACCTAACATTTTCTGATTTCATATAATCTAAAATTGATACTTGGATTTAACTTGGATTCAAATTCAGATTTGGAAATAGATTTGGATTTGGATCTAAATTCAGAGATATATTTTATCATTGACCCCATCTCTATTGGCAGATATATAAGCACTCACTCTTCCAAGTAGTTCTTTGCAGTCAAAAATTATTATAATAAAACTGTATAAAGTTTAAACTATTTTTGACTTAATTTTTTCATTTCAACCAATAAGCACCTTTGACTGGCTTGATCACCGCATATGATGAAACCGCCATGAAGCCTCTTATGCTGATCCCTCCTATGTCCAGCTGGCTTCAAGGACTCCATCGTCATCCTCATTCTCTTCACATCCAATTTAACAAAACACAACTCACGTTGATAACACCAAGGTTGGCATGGCATACCTTGTCACACTAAGAGTTTTGGAGGCCATAATTCTGTCTCTTGGTCTATACTGACTAATACCATGGGTGCCCTGTACCTCAACCGCCTGGCGCTGCAATAATCTAATCAATTTCACATTTATTATCTGACTATGTTATGTGCAAAGCAGAAAGCACCCAGTTTTCTCTGAGCTGTGACAGTTTGACAGCCATATCAAAACTTGGTAAATTGTGCCCCCTACTTCTTCTAATGTTGAGGGGTGTCTTGTATGATGTTTTTAGCTTTGGCTTGCTACGTTAGGGAACTTTTGGCATCCAATTTGCAATCACCTGCCACCAACCCTTTGGCCCATATCTAGGCAGTTATATTATCCACAAAAGGAACCTCACCTCTTCCAGAAAGCCTCTTGCCCACCATGAAAAAAACGACCTTGGTGACAACCAAAATGGGCTTATCTGCTTTAGTTCATTTCAAGGCTTACCTAACAAAGCACTTTGAAGAGTTCTTTTTTTTTTAGTACTAGATGGTCCCAACCCTAAGGGGGGGGATTCATCGATGTTTATTGAATTACGCCTGGGCTCCTAAGAGCCTGAGGCGAGGGAAGGGGAGGGAGGAGGCATCGAGAAAGGGAGGGGGTTTGCGCGCCAGAGCCGTGCTGCAGTGACAACTGAGTGGGGGAGGGTTGGCGACATAGTGCAGACCTTCAGGGCCATCTCAAAGTGTACCTGAAAGTGGGTGATCATGTGTGGAAGGGTCCACACCTGCTGGTCAAAGGCAGCACGAAGGAAGGAGTTATGGATGGTCCAGATGGCTGTGGCATAGGCGAGGACACGGAGGGGTCGGTGGCAACCAGGCAATGTCTGCTCAAACATGAGGTCTTGCACAGGGTGTCCAGACCAGGGCTGAGCATGGAGGAGCGCGCGGGCCTTTGGCCAAAATGCGGCGACACCTGGACAGGTGAAAAAACGATGGAGGTGGGAGTCAATAGGCTCCACACAGCGGGGGCAGCTTCGGTGCTGGAAGGTAGGGCCAGTCCGGTCCCCTGTCCTGTATGAACAGTGGAGCACCCTCCATAAGGTGTTGGACACCTTTGCTGACAGGATGGGGTGATAGACGTCCTTCCACAATTCCTTAAGGTCAAATCTCACGGAGGGAGGGAGGAGCTCAAGGAGTCTTGGGCGGATGGGAGGACGATCTTGGGGGTTGAGGCGAGTTGTGACAACTTGTCCATTGTGCACAATTGCATGACGACGTGGGCTGAGGCCAGGGCCTTCCCTTCTGTATGGGAAGGCATGGTGGATCCGCGCGCCTACTCGTTTCAGGGCAAGGAGAGCCTGGTTCCAGTAGGGGGATGAGGATGGTTTTAGGCGATGGCCTGGGTGGTTTGTGAGCCACTCCCCTAATGAGGTCACAGATGCTCTAGGAAGATTCAGAGCTGCTGACACTGACTGGCGGAGGGCGGGCGCCCATTGGGCATGGGGGTCGCGTCCCAGCAGACAATCGGCCATAGGAACTTCAGGAAGATTGTGGTGGCGTGGGATCGCGTGTCCAGAAGCCCTAGGCCCCCTTCATTGCAGGGTCGGGCAATGGTTGAGAGGGCTATTGGTGGATGGTTTGAGCCCCAGATCCAATAGCGGAGGAGTACATTGAGCCGCGTATAAAAGGCATCTGTGAATGGGCAGACGTGCGCTAGGAACCAGACTTTGGAGAGGAGGAAATCATTGGCCATCAGAGCTCGACCCTGGGGGGTGATGTGCCGCCGGTTCCAGCTGGCAATCCTGGAGTTAACTGCTGCAAGGAGCAAGTCCACATTGTCTTTTAGCGCAACTCCTTGTTGGTTGGTGAGAACGCCCAGGTGACGGAAGGCACCGCGCTCAGGTTCAATACCAAATGGTGGGGGGAAGGTGGGGGAGCCGACCTGTACAACTGTTGTCTTGGAGGTGTTGACCATGGCGTTGGACGCCTTGGTGTACCTCTCAATGGTCACAGCAGCGAGGGCAACATCCCCAGGGCAGCCAAATGCAATGGCAGTGTCATCTGCAAATGCCATGGTGCGTGTGGGGGCTTTACCTGGGACCAGAATCCCTGTTAGCTTGTCCTGTAAGGAGGCCAAGAGGGGGTCAAGGGTGATGTTAAAAAGGATAGGGCTCAGGGGGTCCCCTTGCTGGAGACCTTGTCCAACTGGTACTGCCACTGTAAAACCCATTGGCGCCAGGACTCTGGTGTGGAGCTGGTCATAGAGCGCTGATATCCAGCGCCTAGCTGCGGGTGGGAGATGGAAGCGGGCCAGGGAAGCATCAATATACTTCCAGGCTACCCGATCATATGCTTTCTCCATATCCAGAAGAGCCACAAAGCCATTCACCTTACGAGAGTTAGCATTCAAAGTCACGTGAAGGTCATTATAGTTGTCCCATAACGACCTCCCCGGAATAAAACCGTACTGGGATGGGGAGAGGCGAGGTGACACCCATTTGGTGATGCGGTTGGCCAGAAGCTTCGTGAAGAGCTTGTGGTCTGTGTTGATCAACGCTATGGGGCGCCAGTTCGCCAGGTTCTCACGGTCTGACTTCTTGTGAATGAGGGTCGTGATTGAGCCTCTGGAGTCGGGGAGGACCTCGCCATTCACCAAGAGTGCAGCGAAGAGGTCGCGGAGGGTTTTGGCTATCACTGCAGGTTCCAGAAGGTACACCTCAAAGGGTATTCCGTCTGGGCCTGGGGCTTTAAGCCGTGGGGATTTCAGAAGGGTTTCCATCACCTCCTGGATGGAAATAGGCGCCAGTAGAGCCTCATCAGCCCGTGGGTTAATGGGCGGCTCTGGAGCCCGCACTTTGAAGAGTTCACAAGTTCCTTTTTGTCAGTTTGTTGTTGATGGGAGATTCACTTGACTGGTTCACACATGCCTTGGAAGAGGATGAGATTTACTGCAAGAACTATGGCACATTTAAGGAGCGCTTATTGAAAGCCAGTTTACCAAAAGGGTCCTGAAGCCAAGCCTTCACAAAGTTAGTGTCGCTATCCCATGGAGTCAACAACTGGAGGATTACACACAGTGTTTCCTCTGCCTGGTGGAAGCAACTAAGGTCATTGACGAGCTTGCCACATTGTATTTTTGACACATCCTTAGCAACCACCTGAAGGACCTCATGTATCACCACCATTGTTGCTTCTACTAACTAAATCGTTAGAGCTTGCTAGAAACTTGTATGACAATAACCTTGACTCCTCAGACTGCTGGGCAACCCCCGCTCTAAGAACTGTCATATGATCTCTCTTGAATATCAGCCCAGAAGAGTACAAGCACCATGTTATATTTTGGCGGTATCTCAGAGATACGCCAAAGGGGTTTTATGAAGAGTTCAGCCTACTGAGCATTAGGACTGATGATATAATGATTGTCATCCTCAGAACAAGGTTGTAAACTTGATAAAAAAAATAGAAAAATTTTCATGAACAACACTTCATTTATTTGATATAATATATACAGAGGATCTCTCTCTGTTCCACTCAGTATAGACTACTAACAACTTCATTTGTTAATCATCTCATCTCGCCTAAATTTCAGTGATTTCATATGATACCATTTCCTCAGCTTAGTAATTCAGTTCGTAGTAACTCATTGGGTCTGCCAATTCTTCATTCATTATATTCACAATCGCCTAATTTGAGGCGATCTATCAAATATTCATAATACATCAATATCTGCTAATTGCATCATATGGAAGTGATCTAATAACCATCCAACCAACCTAATTTTTCCTCATTTGAGGTTCTAAAATAATCATAACTCATATCAAACTCAAAAGATTCTACCCATTCCATCATAACAACTTAGGGCTTCTCATCCAGTCATATCAGAATCGCAACATCACTCCCCCTTAACTGGACGATAAGGCTCCAATTGCTTATATACCTGGAGGAACTTTTCATGCACTCAGACAATGATCCGACCACTCAAGGTTTCCTTGATAGTATAAGCATCCACACCAACTTTCTCAATTATTTTTAATGGCCCAATCCAGATGCTGGCCAACTTATGCTTCTGTCCAAACCCATGTTGATCATGGAATAAACTAGGTCACCCTCTTTGAACTGAGCTATCCCACTATGCCATACCTGATAGGCAGCCTAATTCTTTATCTTCTTGGCTAAACTGAATGAGTATGCTTCAGTTTTCAACTTAATCAGCATATTTGTAAAAGTTGGTAAAATAACGTTGAGGATCCATTATGCCAGTATCTTCCACACAGGCATAGATCAATGCAGGGAGAGCTGGGTGCCGCCCATATAATAAGTGGAAGGGACTCTTCCCCGTTGCTGAGTGATAACTGATTTTGTATGCAAAGACATCGGTGGAAAGGATGGTACTCCAATCAGAGGGTCTACTTGTTACCAGCTTCCAGAGTATATTCACCAGTGTCCCGTTGACCCGTTCAACCATACCATTAGATTTTGGGTGATATGGGGTAGTCAAATCTCTGCGGATTACCATAAGTTAGTTGAGCTTGATTAAGATATGTGAGGTGAAGTTGGTCCTATTATCAGTAAGGATGAACTGAGGACAACCATGTCACTGGATCATACACTCCATCACAAACTTAGCCACAGTAATACCCCCAAATGGCGTATTGCTTGTGTCTCAACTCACACGGGTCAAGTGGTCAATCGCCAACAGAATATACTTGGACCGGTTTGCTCAGTTGGCAGAGGCCTACTACACCGATAGAAACCATATGCCAAGTAAAAGTGATGTTTTACCTAGTGATATGAAGTCTTATGGCGGTATGGCTTCTCCACTTGACACTGGTGGAAACAGGAGATCGTTTTGAGCATGTCAAATTGCATGATTTACCAGTAGTATTGTGGTTGCAATATTTCCAGGGTCTTGTATAAACCACCATGTCTGACTGTTCAGTGTGCACTCATAATGATATTTTGCGTGAGGAAGGTCTTGGGTTATTAACGGGAGTATCCCTATCCACTTGTAATCTCTCCGTTCCTTAAGAATGTATCAGCCCTTATTTCATCTAACACCTTGATGACTTTGGCAGTTCATCGTCATACTTTACTAAGCATTTTATCAAACATTATATCACTCAGATCCGCCGTAACAGAAATGGTTGGCAATCTTGATAAGCAATCAGCATTTTGGTGTTTTGCTCCTGGTCAATGAAAGATTTTCAAAGTTGTAAGCCTGCAGATTAAAAACCCATCAGGTAACCGCCCCTAAGGCTCTCTGAGGTTCTGCAACCAGTGCAACAACGCATGTTATGTTACAACTTTAATCTTTACCCCTTGTAAATATACCTTGGTTTTCTTATAAGCATAGATCCGCTAAGAACTCCCGCTTAGTCAAGGTGTAATTGCGTTTGTGGCAGGTTAAACTATGACTCCAGTATGCAACCAGATGCTCCTCCTTTCATCATCTTTTTGTGATAGAACTGCACTAATGGCGGAAAGAGACACATACATCTGAACAATAAAACTGATTATTAAAATTTGGGTGTGGAGCACTGGTGCATTCATCAATGCCATCCAAAGTGTTTCAAAAGAGTGTTGACGGAAATCTGTCCATTTGAACATGGCATCCTTGCAAATAGCTAGAATAGCGGTCCTCCAATACAACTAAAATTGGGTATGAAGCGGCAGTAGTAGCTGACAATTCCAAGAATAACTGAATGTCTTACTTACTGTTCAGAATCGTCATCTTTATTAATAGACTCCACTTTGGCTGGTTGAGGTTTCGGCTGATTTGCATAACCATGAAGCCAAGGCACTCCAGCTAATCCTTGAAAAGTGGTATTTTCAGGGGGTTTGATCATGATGTTGGCCTCAGCCAGCTTTCAGATACCTCCTCCAAATGATTAAGGGTGTCCAGAAAACGTATGGGAGAATATGTTGATGTCATCGAGATACACTAGGACACAAGACAAGATTAAGATCACCAAGGATAGTGTCCATCGCACGTTGGAGTGTAGCTGGGGCGTTACACAGCCATTGAGGCATATGGGTTGGTTGAAAAAGTCCCTTAAATGTGATTATGGCGCATTTCTCCAGTTCCACCGTGGCAACTCAATTTGCCAATAACTGGAGATCAAATCCATCATGGAGAAGTAACAAGCTCCCCCTAACCAATCCAAAGCTTTGTCAATCTATGACAAGGGGTATGGGTCCTTCTTGGTGATACTATTGAGCTTCTGGTAATATATTACTATGCAGTTGGTGTTATCCTTCTTTTTTACAATCAGAACAGGCAAAGACCATGGATTTTTAATGCTCAAGGATTCCTAGTTTGAGTAGCTTTTTGTTCTCCTTGGTTAATACTTCCTCAGCTTCCCTAGACCGGCGGTTCGGCCAAGGTCTGATGGGGGATGATCACCAGTGTCCACTCGATGGATCACTCCTCACGCACACCCTAAATCATGATCATCAACAGCAAAGATCTCTTTGTATTTTTGAAATAAGGCTTACACTTGATCTTTCTGGGCTCCCATTAACCTCAGTAAATTTACATGTGATACAACTGCCATTATGCCAAGCTGCAGTTCAATGGACTGACCAAATTCATCCAGCAAACTGAACTTATGAACCCAGAGGACCTCTTAAACTGAGATAAAATGTAAATATGTCACTATTAAGTGCCAGCTTACTTGAATTGTTTATTATGAAGATTTGTTACCAATACCTTGATCTTCCCAAGCCACGGAAGTATAATGCCTGAAGTCACATGAGGCATAAGCTGTGATTGCTTATAGGGCCCAATGACCTCCCCATATGGCCCAGCAGGCACTTACACCTCTAACTCGGTGTTTATGATTACTTGGTGTCCAGAGGGGACAGATATAGAGCCAGCAGCTCTAAGCGGTAGCCCTTGTTATTCATATACTTGAGGGGGAAGGGCCAGGGTCTTGCTCTTTAGTCAATGGTAATGAACAGGAATCACCTTATCACCATATAAAAGGTTAATGTGACCCATGTGCACCGATCCTTCAGCATTCCGCTGGAAGTGAAGTAGATTGGGATCCGCTGCCCTAGGATTTCAAAGGTCTTCACAGCCATATCAAGAGCGTCCCAAAGTGGCGCATAAAAGCGGTTCCTAACAGGTCATAGCTATTTTTTAGTAGCATTATGGCAGGGCTTTAATTACTTTGACCCAAACTGTAAGGGTTGCACGTTGTACGCTCCTTCAGAGACCTTGCTTTTCACGCCTGCAGTCCCATACATCATATGATGTTCCACGCCATGCTTTAGTGCCAACTTCGCTACTAACTTTGTGGACACTATGTTGATTGGGGCACCCATATCAATTATAGCGTGGACAGGTTTTTTCTATGACAATGTCACAGAAAGTATACTGAGAGTTAAGATGTATCCTCATTGTTTAAAACGTGGACATTTAACTGATCTTGTTTTCCAAGGAAGCTCATTATAACTTTCCCAACTTTAAGGTATTCTTTAACAATAATGTCCATAGGGAGGGAACTTTACCCCTATAAGAGAAGAACATCAGCGAATGGATCTAATTCATATGTTGAAAGTTGGTTAACCATTCAACAAACATAAGGTTTTGGTTGCTCCTGGAGGCCTGCTTCCGCCGTGTCCCTGAATTGCGCTCATGTCAGCGCATTCACCCCTCTAACTAGCTGTTAATATAGGAAGGCATCTTCATAGTGAGGAACTTCCACTGAATGTTTGGGGATAGGTTCATGTGAAACATTTTGAGTCAGAATAGCGGTGGTAGTGGGTCCCATCTCTGATCCGCTCTGAATTTTCTCCTATTGTACTGCTCCTGCAGTTGGTAATGGACCTGATGATTGAGGCAACTTTTTGGACGGGTGCCCAGAGCGACTGCATGAAAACCAATTGACCCCAAAAGACCTGAATCTTTGATTTTGTTGTAAGATAGGCCTCACCAAAAGTTAGATTGGGGTTGAGCGATGTATACAGGCCCCACCCAATAAATGAACTGCTGAAAGTAACTTGGTTAGGAGTGAGGCGAGTTGTGATTGTAAGGCTGGGGAATACTAAATGGACGCTGAACAGGGAGGGATAATTCCCCCAAATAAGAAATTCTGGCAGTAGAGCACGATAAGTTTCCGCTCTATATTAGGCAGAGGGAAGGTAGCATATAGATGGCATAAAATTTGAATGTTTTTAAGCAAGGGTATGTCATCCTCAAAATACAGAGCCATGGCATTTAAAAGTTCACGGCATGGTTTCACAGTGGAGGTCAATGCTATGCATATGTCAGATTTAGTTAAAGTTCCTGCCCCAATTAACACATGGTCTTCCACCATAAATCAATCAGCAAATGCAGTGAGGGTCTCATTAATATGATACCTGATGGTTAAAAACTAGGCTTTCCACGGCACCATCTTTATAATTCCTTCAAATAACTACAGCACAGTTTCCTTCACTTCTTGATAGGTAACGGAACTGCTGGGAAGAAACCAAGTAACTTGGTCAGCTTTTATGGCATCCAAGGTAGATATTAACCATTTGCTTTATGCCAATCTGAAGCTCCTTCTATTAAAAACTCAAATCACATGAAAGAATCCATGGATGTTCCCATCACAATAAAACAGAGGTAGATTATCAATTCAAACCTCCTGCAGAAACTCCTTCTTCCATTGAAGCATAGCTTCCAGGGCAGGCTTGAGTTCCGCATATTCTAAAGTTGCTCATGTTAGGAAGATTTCTTTACAAAGCTAATCTGATACAACATGACTGGCGACTAAGGAATTTTTTTTGTTTTTAAGTGATTGATCAATGGGCCCCCTGTAGTGAGCACCACTGTTATAATTTTGTTGGTACCTTGGAGATACGCCTTAGAGATTTTGCGCAGGGTTCATCCCACTGAGCAATAGGACACATGATATGATGATTGTGTCCTCAGAACAAGGTGGTAAACTTAATAAAAAAGGGCAATTACCCTAAAAACAGTTTATTTATTTAATATATAATATACAGAGGATCCTCGCTGTTCCACTCACTCTAAATCACTAACAACTTCCTTTGTCAATCATCTTATCTTGCCTATGTTTCAGTGACTTCAGATGATACCATTTCCTCAGCTTTTTAATTCTGTTCGTTGTATTTCAATTGTTTTAAAAATTAATTCATTAGATGTACAGCTGTCTAATTTGAGGCAATTTACCAACTATTCATCGTACATTAATATCCCCTAATTGCCTCATATGAAAACAATCCAATAACCATCCACCCAACCCAATATCACCTCATCTCAAGGCACTCAAATAATCATAACTCATATCAAACTCAAAAGATTCTACCCATTCCACCATAATAACCTAGAGCTTATCATTCAGTCATATCAAAATCGAAACACACCATGTCAATTAGATATTCTGTTTCTTCTGGAAAGCTGATGGTTACTTATACCACAATTGACCATGGAAGGCACTCGCTTAGGAACCATCTTGTTCATCATTAAACAAAAATTCTCATTCTTACCTACTATTACTAATTAAAATCCTCTATTATGGCAGCTAAAATTGCTCTGGAGACTCTGATCATTTAAGGTGCTAAGTAAAACTTTTTCAACCCATATGTTGTTGAATGCTAGGACTCAAATGCAGCGCTGAGAGCATCATTGTGACCCTTGGAAATGGTTCCATCACCCAAACTATTCCTTGCAGCGCGCCAATTAGACTTCTGCTTGGAGAGACCCAGATGACAAACCAGTTTTGGGCCATGGCTGATTTATCCTGACTGATGATTCTGGGTTTTCTGTGGATGATAGAGCAATGCTTAAACTGGTATTATTAAGTCAAGAAAGTCACAATTTCCTAAAAAGAGACTTTTAATAACCCAAGCACTGACTACGCCATCCCACCAAATTCCTCTAAGCTATTTCTTGCAGCTCATTGAAGGTGGCTATTCCCAAATTCTTAAAGAACTGGTTGAGGGTGTTCAGTGAGGAAGAGGTTGGCGTCCTACCTCCTCATACATATTTTGACCATGCTGTAGGATATTTGCCCTCCCAGATTCAGGTTAAGAATGTTTTAAGCAAAATTGGCCAAAAATGGGGAAATGTTGGACATTTACAAGTCCGCAAAATGATAACCATAATTTAATAATACTAACAACGAAATCGGCCAAAAGACCCTGGCTGATTCTTGGTGGAACCCTGCTAATTGGATAACACAGTTATGAATAGCAAAAGGGCAAATAGCACAAAGTTGGGCTGTCAAATTACCCCAACCATGCAATGGAACCTGGGTTGTTCATCAGCGGTTTCTCCCCTGCCACATCACGTTACTATAAACACCCAAGAGGGGACCATCACTCTTATAGGTGTGGCGGAGATCCACTAAGCTGAAAGAGTTTTGTTAGCCAATGGGTATTGGCTGAAATATATTAAACTGTTACTCACGTGTATTTATTGTCTAAGCATATCCACATCCGTCAGTCAGCCTAAGTGAAGTGAGTAAATGAGCTTAGATAGACTACATTATCATATTTTCTAATTGACAGTAACAAGATGTTCTGAACTTACTATTGAGTTCTTACAACACTGATATAGTTTAAATACTGATTTGTCGAATATCAGGAGTGTTCATTTTTTTTCTTCCTGCGCCTACACTAATAAAAACTCTAACCAAGCTTTTTATTTTTATCTTGTTTTTATTCTCTATTTTAATAAAAACATTTGTGGAATCCAGCGGAGTTTGCACTGGAAAGCACACTACTTGCTGGATTCATACAAAGTGTTGCTCACTACAGAGGTCTAACCTGTACACTAAACAATTCAATCAAACTCAAAATGGAGGCTTTCAAGGTTGAGTAACTCTCCAACTCTCCGCCTTTCAACTGAACTAAGAGTAGTTGCCCTGGAAAAGCAACTCACCTGCGCTCTTATATTGTATTAAAGAGCTGGAGCAGCGACCCTTAAAAACCCCTCTTAAAGACAAATACACCTTGGGGAAGGAGTATTATTTCAGTTTTATATTTTTACAAATCTACTATGAATGGCACAAAGGATAAGCAAAAGGTTCAATAAATCCTTCCTTGCTTACGTCGCTTGGAACAAAAATACATTTCCTTATATATGGACAATTTTCATACTTGGACAGATGTGAAAGAGGCTCTCTTAGCCAAATTTGGTCTAAAGCTATCTTAACGGGGACAAACAGGCTTTATGCGCCTTATAATGTATGAGGGCGAATCAACCGCTGCCTTTGCTGAGCGATCTTACCTTTCTGCGCAAAGGTATCAACGTCTAACATGCTAACCCTGGATGATGCTATCGCAGGCATATTAACTGGGATAGCTTCTCAACCCTCTCTTTCCAGGCATATCATTTCAGTGGAACGCCACTTTAAAAACCATCTGCGACATAAAAGAGGTCTGTTAGACGTTGCTTATTTCCATTCATGTGCAACAATGGGTGAAGTTGAGGTGAAGCCTACAGTTCTATTCATTAAGGTGCTTTCACCTAAAGAACAGTTGGGAGTGAGCCCACCTGTGTCTATTTACCAATTGAAACCTGCTTCCTCAGTGCGACTTACTCCAGATAGTACGTCTCCTGTAAATCAGAGCCCTGTAAAGTAGTTAATATTATACCCCAGCACAAGCTTAAAAAAGCCGCTCTGCCTTCTCATCCAGCCAAGCTTGTAGCTGCGCGCCTAAGGGTAACCCCTATAACAACAAAGGGCTTGATGAAAAAATGTATGATCAGAAGAAAGAGTTACCCAACCTCGTATGGCCATCCTCCTCACCTCAATTGCGGCTTTGCCAGTGGTTGATGATACCCTTGAGGATGAATCTGAGGGGGGTCACAATGACGTTGGTACTATATACTAGGAGCACCCACAGAAGTGGAGGTTCCTGATCATTTGAACGCTGGAGGAGTTGATGAGACCACCATACCTAAGGAAACGTACCTCAGCCAAATTTTATGGTGTCCCAGAGACATTGACATTGCCAGCAATGGCGATCAGTTTATAGCTGGCTTGATTCACCCTCTTCAGCGGGTTCATACTATGAAATTCATCCTGGATAAATACCCTGAGACTGCTATTAAACTAACCTCCACTTCTTGATCAAGGAGGTCTTAGCTTTATCACCTAACTTTGTAGGAACACTCATCAAGGTTAAGTGGTCATTCAAAAAGTCCGAGTAATGGCCATCTTGGACACTGGTTTCCCAGTTAACGTGAACTCCACTAATCTTGTAAAAAAGATAAAGCTAGCTCCTGACTTGGAGTACACTCAAGAATTTGAAACCTCAGGCCCAACCAATACCCGTGTTATTGGAGCATACTCTTGCCTTCCCATACAAATTGGAAAGATTACCTTATTCGCCCCTGCCATGAACTTGGACAACAATGCATAAGATATGCTCATTGGTACCCAGTTTATAATTGAGTACGAAGAAATAATCAAACTGAAGCAATGGGTCCACTCATTACTTAACTGAGATTTCCAGTTAGTATTATTCACTAAAGATCCTGACTAAAATGAGTACACTTGCCTGGTTGAATACCCTTTTCTCTATATGCTTTTTCACTACTCCACCTCTGGGCGTAACACAAAGAAATTGCACAATTCAGTGGATGCCAGGACAGTATCCCTCTCTATGCTGCAGACGAGGTTGTGATTAAGTCTGGTGAATAATTAGTGGGAGATAAAAATTACGCTCTAAATCCCACACCACAGCTTGTTGCATATAATAATTCTTGAGGGCGTTAGCCCCTTGGAGCCTCGGTTATTGCCAGGGATATTAAACTCAGCCTACCAGAGGCCTATTATTCTGCTGTTAGGGAACCTCAACGCAAAGGACATAGTTGTAAGAAAACACCAGGAGATTGTCAGAGGCTTCTTAATCCCAGTGGATAATATTGTATGTATCCACTTCCTTATCTCTATGATGGATTTGGGCTTTACAATGATAGCCTAGTATGTGATTTACCCAACGTCCATATCTCTAATGAGCTGACCCCAGATGAGCTGGAAAAAGTTCATACTCTACTAGACGACTATAGCGACATAAGCTTAAAGTCATATTCTGACTATGGACACATGAAGGGTTGGAGCCACTCCATTAATGTTAGTGATGCCCTTCCTATTAGGTCCAAATCTTATCACAATAAAAATTGGAGGAACAGCAAGTAAGGACTGAGCTCAAGCAGTTATCAGACGCGGGGTTACTAGTTCCTTCACAAAGCTCTTGGCCTTCCTCCCTTTTGCTGATTAAGTGGAAAAATGGAGGTCATTTGATAGTCATGGATTACCAAAAAACTTAAGAAACATCACAAAAAAGGATAGCTATCCTATCCCACACATTGATGATACCCCAGAACAACTCTTCAGATCTAAATTCTTCTCTGCAATGGACTTGGCTAGTGGCTAGTGGCAAATGGCCCTTTATCCTCAGCATCAGGAGAAATGCATTCTTAATTGTAGTGAGGGTCTCTTCCAACCCACACGATTACCTCAAGGGTTGTGCAACGCACCTGCCTCTTTCAGAATGCGATAGATCATATTTTGCAGGACCTGAAGTTAACTTGGGTCATCATCTACCTTGATGACATTACGATGCTCTAAAAAATCTTCAACGAGCACCTTGATCACTGAAGTAGGTGTTTCAACTTTTACAAAAGTCAAATATTAAGTAGAAAACTTCAAGTGTACCTTCTTATAAAGGAAATTGGTTTTCTTTGGCCACTCCATTTCCTAAGAAGAAATTTAGCCCAACATGACAAGGCAAAAGCAATCTAAAAAAATTCCCCCTAAATCTTAACAGACTATTCAGGTATCTCTAGGAATGATGGGGTATTACCATCAATTCATCCCTAAGTTTGCTTAACTCAGCGAGCCCCTTATCCGCCTATTAACCAAGAATACTCCATTTCAGTTAGGTGCTGAATAGAAGGCCACTTTTGAGACGCTGAAGCAACTGCTGCAACAACTCCCTATAATACGGCACTCAATTTATAATAAATCCTTTATATTGTTTACTGATGCCTCAGACTATGCCATTGGGGTCACCTTAGCCCAACTGGATGAAAAAGGTGTGGATCATCCCATATACTATTTCAGTAAGATACTTCCAAAGGTGGAACGCAACTACAGCGTTACAGAGAAGGAGTGCCTTGCTGTTCTGTTAGCTGTAAAGCACTATCACCCTTTCCTATATGGGACCACCCTCACTGTAGTTATGGACCATGCTTGCTGAAGTGGTTACATAATATGAAGGATCCTTCTGGCCATTTAGCTCGCTGGGCTCTAAAGCTCCAGAATTATGACATGAAGGATTGAACACCATGCTGGAACATGTGACATGGTGTTAATGGGTTGACTTGGTTGCCAGTCCTTCACCTGGATAATAGTGAAGTAAGAGTTTACATGACCTACTAATGACCTTAAATGCTTGGGAGGATGAAGATGAGTCTGTCAGAAGATGTTAGATCAGCACTCCCACAACACCAAAGTGGAGAACGGAAGTTGTATAAGAAGGTGGGGAAAAATGCTGCCTTACCTTCGGCCTTCTGAACATGACCCGCTATCTTAGAAGCTCACTCTACCTAGGTTATGGAGGGTAAGGAAAACTTATGAGTGGTCTAAGGATCGATACTATTGGAACGGAATTATGGAATCAATTGTTGACTTTTTTGAGGCTTGCCTCACATGTAAGAAGCAATCTGGTTTCAAGACTAGATACTAGTATCAACCAACTACCATTCAACAACCATCTCAACCATCAGTCTGGATGTAGTAGGTCCCCTCCCTCATACTGTTGTAAACATGTTTATCCTCAGAGTTATTTGACTACTTCACTAAGCGGGTTGAAGATGTGGCTCTTCCTGCCAAACGGCCAAGTCCACAGACACATTTTTACATCAGAACATTTTATCTCGACATGGCTTTCCTCAAGTATTACTCTGCAATAATGGTAAGAACTTCACCTACAGAGTAGTCAAAATCAAGGATACCTCTATGGGAGACCAACAACTCTGTTCAGCTCCATATAATCTCTCTACCAATGGGGCCGTGGAGAAAGCAAATGGAACTTTGTACTCCATCCTATGAAAAATGGCCTCCTTTGATCCTCTTCACTGGGATCAATGCCTACCCAGTGCCCTTATGTCCTACTGAATCAGATATCATCGGTCTTTGATATGTCCCCATTCCATGTCTTGTATGGGAGGGAACCAGGTGTACCTGCCCTTTTAGCTAAAGATATATTCTCCTCTAGAGCTGAGGAACTCAAGAAAGTCATGAGAAGCTTGTCTCAGCTTATCATCCAACTCCAATCTGAGGCTATGACTAATTTAGCAAAACTTGGTGACTAAAGAAGGGCAGGCTGCCAATGATTTCTGAACCCCCTTGCCTACATTTCAATAATCAGACATGTTATTATACCCTAATAACCGCATTACTCCTAGAAGCGGCAAACTTGGATAAATTTGGGAGGGTCCTTTCACCATCACCTACAAGTGAGTAAATTGAGTACTCTTTAAAGTCCTTGTCTACCAGTATTACCATCTATCAGGTAAATGGCCGTTTCCTAAGGCCTTATTCTCCCCAACATTCTTGAGGAGGGTAATGTCAGACATTTGCCCTCCCAGCTTCAGGTTAAGAATGTTTTAGGGCAAAATCGGCAAAACTGGGGAAATGTCAGAAATTTACAAGTCCATAATAATGATAAACATGATTTAAATAATATATGACAAAATCAGCCAAAAAACCCTGGTTGATTCTTGGTGGAACCCTGATGATCAGGTAACACTGTTATAGATACCAGATGGCAAATAGCACGAAGTCATTCAGTCAAATTGCCCCAACCATGCGAGGGAACCTGGAGAGTCCATCAGCATTTTCTCCCCTTTCACATCTAATTCCCTTAAAACACCTAATAGGGGACCACCCCCTTTTATAGGTGTGGCAGAGGTCCCCAAAGCTGACAGAATTTTAGCCAATGGGGATTGGCTGAAATATTAGATCGTTACCTCATGGGTACATATTATCTAAGTATATCTACCCATATATCAGTCAGCCTAAGTGAAGTGAGTATTTCGAGCTTCAATTTGCTACATTATCATATTACCCAATTTGGATGGTAAAATCTGTTCCAAAATTACTTTTGAACTTCCTCAAGCCCTGAATACAGTTTAAATGCTGATCAGTCAAATTTGGAGAGGATTCATTTTTTCTTTCCACGCCTACACTAAAAAACCTAAACCAAGCTTTTGTTTTTATTAGCATTTTTATCTTTATTTCAATAAAATATTTGTGAAATCCAGCGGCGTTTAGAACTGGCAAGAACACTACTGCTGATTTCTACACATGCTCTCACTTGCTTCCAGGAACCCAACTTAGCCATGGTTAACCTACATTCATAACCATAAAGAACAGATCTCGTTAGAACTCTACAAAAGATACATGTTTGCGTGGGCTTCATCTGAGTATCCAAGTCACCATACTCTTCATCATTATTGTTTGTTAAGAAGAAGAGCGGTGAGTTAAGCTCCTGCATCAACTATCTGAAGTTAAACAGCATCACTGTCAAGAGCTGGTACCCAATCTACAACGCCATAAAAATTTAGAGACCAGCAACTTAAGAAAAGAACTTTTCCTAAGGCTGATCTATAAACGTGTTCTACCATATTTACATCAAGGCTGGTGATGAGCGGAAAACTGCCTTCAAGACATGCTACGGACTCTATAAGTAAATGGTAATGCATTTAGTTCGTGCAACACACCAAATACTTTCCATAAAATTATTAACATGATCCTTAAGAGTTACCTTGATGAGTTCTATGTTGCCTATGTGGACAATATTCTGATTTACAGCTAATCCACCAATGACCATTTAAGGTACCACCATATGGTTTTCTAATGACTTAAAAATCACGATTTGTTTTTAAAACTCCCAAAGTGTGTTTTTAATCTGTAATTGAATTCCTGGGTTACACCATTTGCCATGGGGGTTTCACAATGAGTGTCAGGATTTTATCAAATTCTCATATCTCTGAAAAATCCACTTCATCAATTCCCCTGACATCATTGGAAGGAGCAAGCAATATATTGCACTATATCAAAGTCAACAATCAATCTAACCCCAATCAATTGATTGAAAATTTGATCGCGTAAGATTAATTAACTGTTAGATTATGAACCGTTAAAAAGCCTATAAATATTCCCTCTTTTCTGAAAATAAAAATTAGGTCAAATTATAAACTATATTTTCATTTAAATTTATCGTTTTTTTTGTAGAATCCGCCAAGTGTAACTTCAAGATTAAACCTGCCCCATTAGAAAGTGCAATTTAAAACTTCCAGACTGGTGCTCACTAAAGGGGCTCTCTGAGTTACACACTAGTGAAATAATCCATCACTTCTATGGATTCTCATTTTATGCCTGATGAAGCTCAAGACCAAGAGAAAGGCAGTATTTTATGTTGGGTCCATTCAACAGGAGCCCAAATACCAAGATTACCCTCCACGTTGGAATTTTGGGCAAACTTGGAATTTTATGGTCTTAACTTAAGTTTTACCTCAGACTTTCAAATACCGCCTGAGGCTTTATGAAATATTATTAATCAATTGCTTGAAGGGTTTTAATCTTTGGAATCCATTCTACCTGATCTCAATCTAATGCATTACCTTCTATATTGCAGGAAGTGCTGCAAACCTCTCAAATGCCATGAATTGGCCCAGAGCAATAATTGCTTCAACTCGTACATCCTACCTTATACCATTTATTACCTGTAGTTGGAATGCACCACCAAGGGATGCTCAATTTACTAGAAGGACTACAGTCCTTAGGTAATTATATATCTTAATTTTTCAAGACAGCCTCTGAGTTTAGCCAAGATAATCATGATGCTATCATTAGTAATTGGGCCTTCCTCAATGAAGTATATCAGCAGCTTATTCAGCTCGATTACAGGATGTCCAATTTTGTTGATGTACAGTTTCCCAAGAGAGTTCAAGAGATTCAGAGAGAATGGAGAGAGGGTATTTCCCAACTCTCTGAGCATAGTTAATCAATGGAGGAGGAAATTAGATCCTGTCTCTTCCAATTGGAACAAATGTACTCAGGAATTCAGTCCCAAGTTAATGAAGTAGAGGAAGCCTATGGGAATATTGGCCCTCCTGGGGTTGAAGGACCTCGTGGGCCACCTGGGGGTGTAGAACCACATGGACCTCCCAGAGCTGATGGGCCCCGTGGACCCCCAGGGAGTGTAGGTCCTTGAGGACCCCAAGTGCAAATGGACCTTGGGGACCACCAGGCGCCGATGGGCACTCAGGATCTTACCAGCAAATTGACTCTCTCTTGAACATGATGAACCACTTGCGTAAACAGTTCTCTAAATTGGCCAAAGAGTGTAACCTAACCCCTGATGGGATACCAATTAATCCCCTCTTGTCTCTTTAGTCATTATCTGATGAATTGATCAATCTGGGAAAATGGGCTAAGGACACTGATATCTTACTACATGCTTGCAAATCAAAAGGGGAACTTCTCCAAGCGAAAATTGAGACGCTGGAACTCAAGTACAGCGCACAGCAGGGATAGATTTTTGAGCTATCTCGCCGATTAGATGAAAAAGTAGGGCATGCTGATCTGAATCGTCAGATTAGTTAAGTTTATACTGAAGCTGTTGGTCCTTACCCTCAATTTTCTTCTCAAGTTTCAGATTCCACCTCTTATGTTTCCACTCAATCAGAACAACCTGGAGTGCATGTTTTGACCATCAATGCTCCCTTTTTTTTAAGCCAGTATTCAAGGACAAATAATCACCGGGGGAAGGCAGCATTATCTTCTTTCTCTATCTTTATGAAAAGGCATTAAGTGAGGCCATGGATCACCAAAAAATGAATTACTTGCCTAACTGCCTTACTCGATTGGCTCAGGATATTATGGTTTACCACTTAATGACTTGCTCAACTTAGTCTCAGGTCGAAGAAGCTTTGATCTAAGAATTTGGGAGTGAGCAAACCTTATCCTCGCAAAAGCAGGCTTTTTTGGGTATACAGCCCCACCAAAATGAATCTATTAAAGACTTTGTTCATCAGTTCTTTCAGGAAGCTCAAACTCTAGTAGCCTGTGGTTGATTTAACTTAGACGATGCAATTACTACAGTTCTGTCAGCTTTTACTTTCAGGACTCAAATGCAAGTTTATCTAATAAGTGTCAAAAAGAATTTCCAAAGTATTTTGGATATTAAGGAGGCCCTATTGGGATTGCCTCCTCAATTCTCCAAAAAACCCTGAGTTTATGAGTCTCCTAGACCTAGTCGCCCCAAAGTCTACGTTATGCCTGGGAACACTACGGCGATCCAGTGTAACTACTGTCATCACTATTTCCATACTGATGATAGTTGTTTTAAAAGGAAGCAGATGAGAAGAAGAAAACTATTAGGCCCAATAAGATTCTCCACCTTGATAATGATATGAGTGCACAGCAAGAGCACCAAAGTTCGATTGAGTGTAATAAAGATGAACATTCTTCTTATTCCTTGCCCTCCTTGTTGGCATATCCTCTCATTTTGGAAGCACCATTGCCTGTATTGACTTCTAAGTGAATCAAGTCAATGCCAAAGTTAACATAGATACTGAATCCCTGGTTAATGTTGTCTCATCAAAATTTATTCAAATGGATCAGGTTAACACTCAATATTTCTCATTATGAAGAATATAGCATGGCTGGACCTCAGAGTACTCAGTCTATTGGAGCTTTTTCATCTTTTCCCCTGAAAACTGGGAAATTAACCTTTACCATCCCAGCCATTGTACTCAATAATTTGAGTTATGACTTACTTTTTGGGACTCAATTTTTACGAGAATTTGATGGAATTATCACTTACCCTGACTCATCGTTGTCTCTCTTTGGGTATAGAGTACCTTACTTTTCTCTGATCATGCTTCCACCTGAAGTTGGTTATGTCTGCTAGAAGGAACAAAAAGGTCTTGTTCACTTTAATATCATGTTGGGGATTCTCACGTAAACTTACCCCCTACATCGGCAGTTTTTGAGGAGGGGATGCCTATTTTCTCCCCTAAGAAATTAGTTATTCCACCAAAATCACAAGTAATTATTAAAACTTCTTTGTATTTTTTGATTCCCAAGGGACATTTGTTACAAGTCCAAGGCACTGTCAGCTTTCTGCTAAAGAGCTCTTTCCTTGTCCAGGAGTATTGGATTATACTTATTCAGGATCATTATCTGTCTTACTGGCAAACCTTGCCATTGAGCTGAAATTGGTAGTTTGAGAGCATCCAATTGCTTATGTCACGTTACTGTCCTTATCTAGTATCTATGATGTTAAACCTTTTGGGAGTCTACAAGACTTTGGATTAGAAAGTGATCAGGAAATCCCTACTGTGGGTCCTTCTATCAGAAAAAACCTCTCTAGTGAACAGGAGAAAAAAGTACTTCAATTGTTAGATGAATATTCCGACATCTTTTCTAAGCATACTTAAGATTTTGGGATGATGAAAGAAGTAGTGCACACTGTTGAAACTGGTGATCACCTTCCTATTTGTGCAAAGCCCTATCATAAAGCTAAAGTAGAAGAAGCCCAGGTTACCAAGGAGTTGCATCGATTGTTGGAGGCTGGATTATAAAGCCCTTCAATACTCCTTGGGCATCCCCATTGTTATTGGTTAAAAAGAAAGATGGTTCTCATCGAGTTGTGATAGATTTTTATCGATTGAATACTATATCTCAATGGGATTGTTATCCCTTACCTAAGATTAATGATTCTCTTAGGTTGTTGGCTGGATGCACCTATTTTTCGGACATGGGCTTAGTAAGTGGATACTGGAAAATCGAGTTATCACCAGAATATTGTGCCAAGTGTGCCCTGATATCGAGTGAAGGGTTGTTTGAACCAACTCATATGCCTTAAGGACTAAGCAATGCCCCAGCAACCTTCCAAAGGGCCATGGACAGTATGCTACGGGATCTAAAGCTTACTTGTGTTTTGGTATATTATGACAATATTAATGTGTTCTCCAAAACTTTTACCGAACATTTAGACCATCTAAAAGAAGTTTTCAGCCGAATTCATGGCTCTTCTTTAAAGCTCAAACCTTTAAATGCTCATTCCTATAAAACGAAATGGACTTTTTAGGAAATCAGTTCTCAGCTAAAGGGATTTGAACCCTCTTGGACAAAGTTCAAGCCATCCAACAAATGCCACCTCCCACTTCTTTATGGAATATTTAAGTCTTTCTTGCATGGTTAGGTATTACCAGCAATTTTTTATCAACTTTGCTGAAATGGATGAACCCTTATTTCACCTGTTGCAAAAAGGAGTGTCTTTTGAGTGGGGTCAGCTCAAGAACAGTCATTTAATTCTCTGCGTACTACCTTGAACAAGGCACCTGTTTTAATTCATCCCCAAATTGATAATCATTTCTTTTTACATATGGATGCAAGCAATGTTACTATTGGGGCTATCTTATCTCAGTGTGATGAAGATAAGAATAATCATCCTGTAGCTTACTATAGCAAAACTTTGTCAAAAGCTGAACGAAATTATAATCTTACTGAGCGGGAATGTTTGGCAGTAATTCTAGCAATCAAGAACTTCCGTCACTTCTTATATGGTAACCATTTCACTGTTATTACTAACCATTCCTCCTTAAGATGGTTGCAGAACATGAAGGATCCTTACAGGAGGTTGGCCCGTTGGGCTTTAAGTTTGCAAAATTACGATTTTTCCATTGTTTATCGCTCAGGGGATCAGCACCAAAATGCTGATGGGCTGTCCCGACTGCCCATTCTGACCTTGGAACTAGAAAAAAAAGAACGCTTATACAGTTTTATTGGATAACTTGAGTTATGGGAGCGAGAAACTGAAGAGGATCAAGCCTTTCTAAGAACAATATAACATAAAACTATGATTCAAGTTAGAGCTTTGTATAAGAAAGTCAAATCTAAGTGGTTGCCCTTCCTACATACCAACTCTAGATTTCACGCTGTAATGGAAGGTCATGAACAAGTTGGTAATAGT
Source organism: Massospora cicadina (assembly GCA_022478985.1). NCBI lineage: Eukaryota > Fungi > Entomophthoromycota > Entomophthoromycetes > Entomophthorales > Entomophthoraceae > Massospora > Massospora cicadina. The sequence continues at coordinate 253,697 of JAKSZP010002677.1, forward strand.
GGCTTTGATAAGACTCAAGATTGGTTGAAGACTCGATACTATTTGAACAACATGACTGAGTTCATTTGAGAGACCCTTGACTCATGTCTTATCTGCAAAAGTCATGGAACTACCAACCCTGCGTATCAACACCAAGTTATTCCCCCAACTCAAGCGTTTGAGGTGGTCAGCGTTGATGTTGTAGGTCCTTTTCTTCGGGGATTGCATGGCCATCAGTATATCATTATGGCTGTCAACCATTTAACCAAATGGGTTGAGGCCATTTCCATTGCTACCCCTTCAGCTAAGACTACAGCGTTATCCTATATTAGCATATCATTTCTCAACGTGGGTGTCCCAAGGTCCTTATGTCAGATAATGGGACAAACTTCACCTTGCAACTTATACAGGAGTTATCCAAATTATTTAACACTACTCAGCGATTTGTTGTCACATATAATCCATCTACAAATGGGGCCATTGAATGAGTTAAGGGACCCTGGTATCAATTCTAAGAAAGATGGCCTCTACTGACCTGAATTGGTAGAATTTTTTTTGTCTTGTGCCTTGTTTGCTTATTGGATAAGCTACCACTGTATTATCAAGATTTCCTCATTTAAGTATATATATGGGCGGAATCCCTTAATCCCTTCTAGTTTTCAGACAATCCTTGAGGAAAGCATCCCAGGAAATTTCTAATTAATTATGAGGAATTTGGCTGATGAGATTATACATCTTCAGGCTCAAGCAATAAGTTCAATTGAAACTACCACACAAAAAGAGAGTCTAAGGAGCAATCACCTCAAACCTGTCTTACCCAAATACCAGATTGGGAATTACATTATGTACTATCATTCTCAGTCTGGTGGGCGGACTAAAAGTTGGGAACTAAAAGTTATGGTACCTATAGAGTTATATTTAGAAAAGGATTAGAGTATTTGATTGTTTATATTGATACTGGTATAGTGGTAAATTGTATTCATCCTAGGTTTTTAAGAAGTCATCTACATCCCGATTGAATCTTGAGGAGGGGAAGTGTTGGGACTTCACCAAATTCTCATATCTTCAAAAAATCTACTTCATCAGTTTCCCTGACATCATTAGAAGGAGCGAGCAATATATTGCAATCTATCAAAGTTAATGATCAATCTAACCCCGATCAATTGATTAAAGATTCTATGTGCAGAGATTAATTCACTCTGATAGATTACAAATCATTAAAAAGCCTTTAAATATTCCCTCTTTTTGAATATAAAAATTAGGTCAAATTATAACCTGTATCTTCATTTAAATTTATCTTCTTTTTGGAGAATCCGCCCAGTGTAACTTCAAGATAAAAACTGCCCCATTGGAAGTGTAATTCAAAACTTCCAGAATAAGCCTCAACAAGATTGATGCTGTAACTTACTGGCATGTCCCTATTCCCATAAAAATGATGGAGCACCTTGGGGCTTGCCAAATTCTGCTGGAATATTATCAAAAATTTTCTTAAATTTTACTCCGGTTGATTCTCCTCACATCAACAGTGGCAAGTTTGAGTGGGCCCCACAAACTAACGAAGTTCTCAAGGCTATCTAAAAACTTTTGTTTCATCCCCCATACTAGTCATACCCAAAGTACTAAAAAATATTCATACTCAAGGCAGAAACCTCAGGCTTTACCCTTTTTTGCAGCCTAGTCACAGGAGGGGGATGATAATAGGCTACACAATGTAGCCTATTACTCAAAGACAATAACTCTGCCAGAATGCAACTACTCAATCTTGACAAGGAGCTCATGGCAATTATCAAGGCGTTGAACACTGGAAGTTTACCTCTGCGGTGCCAAGCACACCATCAATGTGCTCGCAGCTCACAAGAACCTGGTTACCTCATAAAGCCACACCAACCAAAACTATGACAGGCTCATGGGACCTAACCCTTGTGAACTATGACTTAAACATCCAGTACAAGCCATGAATAACCAACACGTAACCTGATGCACTAAGATGGCAACCTGACCACTTTACTGACGAAGTCAAAATCTGAGACCACAACATCTAGACCCATTATCTTATGACAAGCTGGTAGTGAACTTCTTACAGATTATGATTCGCCGCAGAGAAGTAATTGTCATTCTGTTCAACAAAACTTTGTCAGGAACACCGTGAAGGCCCTTGCTGAACCAACTAGAGCCAAGAGTTTTGAATATGACTACTCACTAAAAGCGAAGATCCAGTACTACAAACAGAGGTTGTTTGTACCCAAAGGTCAAATACAGAATGAGCTGCTCCAAGACTATAATTATTTGCCAATGGCTGGACACCCAGAATGATTTAAGACAATAAAGGCTATCCAATGAACCTACATGTGGAAGGGACTAAAGTAGGACGTTGACAGTTACAACTGTTAAAATTTATAGGGTTCTTTGTTTATTCTCAGTTGATAAACCCTAAAATTAATTAAATGCACAGGGTCAATTGTTCTGAAATTCTCCTCTTTGTCTAATAGTAAAAGTATTTGGTTGATAATAGTATGGGGACTATTATCCATAGTTGAATAAAGTACTTATATTGGGTCCAACGCTTGACCAGTTTATCCTCTCAAAATACTCAGGATGTCCTCAATAAGGATTCATGCCCTTATACCACCTAACTCAATCCACGCTCAGATCCTCATTTACAGCTTCTCTATGGTGCTACACATGTGGTAGCAATCCCTAATTCAATTCTCTTATCTTCTCTAAATCCACTCTCAGATTCTTACTCTTTACCCTAAAGAGTCTCCCAATTAAAGCACAGCAATAATTTCCTTGAGAAAGAATAGAAATCAAAAAGGATTGTGTATAAGTATTTAAAAAGTGTATGTAGATATCTGCAATCTCTGTGTTTTTTATTAATTAATTTCTTTGGGGAATTTATAGTGGAAACTCGGCACTCAACCCTCAATTGGCACCTCATTGGTAAAATGGCAGCTGTTGCTATTTAACTAGCCATCTTCGCCTCATCAGCAATAATCTTCCACATCCTGGCTAAGATTCCATCATTGGACATCCATAAGACCTAAAATGGAAAAAAGTTGTAAAATGTGTCCCTAACATTTCTCACTCAATACTAGCAAACCAATCATATTTGGCAAGTGACCTGCTTATGTAATTGGACTTGTTACCCATCAAGGTAGGTCGTGAACCAACCTATTGTTTTTCTAGTTGCAGGTGGAATCATTCGCCTTGCAACTTGATCCTTAAATTCCCAATTGGTCAATGATGAAACCCAACCAGTCCCATCTGGTACACCTGATAGTTAATCATCAATCAACTAAAAGATGCCCCTATTTTGTCAGCAACTCTGCCCAACGAGACTTTAAGCTTTCATCTGGATAGATTCCCAACTGAACTGACCCAGTGAAAACACCTAAATTCCCCCAAACATAGTTACCCTTAAATTAGGGACAATTGATATTTAATTCACCTCATTATAGGAAACTATCCCCTAACAACCTCTGGTAATATAGTCAGCTGGGAATATGGGCAATAATCCCAACATATCCCCCCTCTTGCCTAGATTTCCAGTGAGAAAAGTATCTGGTCAGGAGAACTCCACTTTCAGACTTGAAATACTTCATTTGTTCAAGTGGAGTATGATCAATCAGTACCTAACGCTGCTTGTATGACCTTTGGCATGCAGCTCTCTGCCTCTTCCTCCTTGCTACTGCCTTCTCAATGGCGTGGTTCCCACGACCTTCTGTAATGCCAGGCTGATGAATTTACTCATGACAATATTAATCCTGGGATCTGATTTCCCCACAACAGGGCATATGACCTGTTGTCATATTCAGGATTCTTGGTACATCATCCTCGATTTCCTGATTTTCCCCTCATCCTCAATAGGAGATTTTGCTTCTGATGTCTGTTTTGTGGCACAATTAAGAATGCTCATTTATATTCGCCCTTGCTATTTTCTTGTAAAAACCTCTTTGCTCATATCATTATTAATTCTTCTCTGGAGAGCTTTTACCATTAATTTTTTTTAATTCTCTGAACTTAAAGACTAATTGAATTAAGTGTGCTTAATGTCAACTATCATATAAGTCCAACTTCCCCCTCTTGTCTAGCTCATATGTTAAATTTGTAGCCTGTTAGGATTTTTTCTCATTCCCAGCCTGATAGATTACCAGGAATCGCTAGAAGATAATTCCATAAGGCAAAGTGAATTGAAAATCGGTTGGCCCAAATTTTGGAGTAACTACATTCAGGGGATTTTGGGATATTCTCCCGGTTGTATCCATTGGGGATTGATACGGATGAATACTTAAGATCTCATCAGGAAGAGTTGCTGACATAATAGGGACATCTGATAGTGATTAACTATCAGGTGTACTGATTGAGTTCAATCGGGTTTCAATACAGATTGATTAGGAATGAATAACAAGTTGTGAGGCGAGCGATGCCGCCTGCAACTAGCGAATTGATCAGTTGGTTTTTAACCTGCTTTAATGGGTAATAAGTCCCATTACCTAAGCAGATTGTTAGCCAAAAATGGTTGGTTTGCTTGGATTGAGAGGAAAAAATTAGGGACATGTTTTCTGACTCTTTCTGTTTAGTTCTCAAGGATGTCCAATGACGGAATCTTAGCCAGGATGGGGAAGACCATCACTGCCAAGACAAGGAAGAGTGTATAATGGCAACAGCTGCTGTTTTATTGAAGAGGTGTCAACTGAGGGTTAGATTACTGAATTTCCACTATAAATTCCCCAGAATTCACTCCTAATAAAAAACAGTATTTATGGAGCAGCATATAGTAAAGAAGCTCTATAATTTTCTTCTGGTATATAGTTTAAGTAGTAAACTATCATCAGCTTTCCATTGTTCTATTCTTCTCAAGGATATTATTGCTGTGTGCAATAATTCAAGAGACTCTTAGAGAAGAGAGTAAAGATCTGAGTGGGGATCTAGAGAAGGAGAAACAATTGGGGACTTCTGCCAACTGTGTTGGACCCTAAAACCTATCACCAGGGAATCTCAGCAAAAGATCAGGTTGGAAAGAACGAGGGAACGAATTCCTAGATGTTGACATCTCAGGTACTTCAATTAGGTATACTAGCCGAGTGTTGGGCTGAGATATAAGAATTCACACTCAACTACAGATAATAGTCGTCATACTATTGTCAACCAATAATCTAAAAAACTATACAACGCAGATGAAGTGCACAAGAAACTGAACCTGTGCGGTAAAAAGTTTATTGGGGTTGTTTGCCAATAATAACCAATCCAGTAAATTTTTACAAGTTGTTGCTTACTACAGGGGTGTAGTTGAGTTAAATAACTTAGAACATAATTTCCAATGAAGATGTTTCTGATTATGGCAATGTGTTACTAGGGAAAGTAGCATTAATGGAGATAGACTGTGAAGTGGATCATGTTCAGTGGTGTTCACCTGGCTCAGAAGTGGAGCTCTGAGTGAAGCAAATTTAAGATACTTAAGTTCAGGGAAAAGGACTTGCAGCCTAGATACTGAACTATCTAGTGCTGCAAGGAAACCAGTTCCACCTGACATCTACTTGAGATGAAGATTATCAGCAGGGCCAACTTGGGTTGAAATTTGGGTCCACTGGAAATAGTCCAGAGGAACAGTGTGATCAACTCAGGTTGAAATTGGGTCTGATTTAAATAGTCCTGAGGAGAGAGTGTTTAGATGAGGTGTTGGATGAAAAAGGAAACAATCAATACGGAGAATTGGATTGCCATACCAATGGAAGATATGAAGTCAAAATAGAAATGATTGATCTAAGATAATAGAGAAAATCATTTAGACTCAATAACACTCAACCAATGATCAAAAGTTGCCATAGATGAGTTAATCAATTCAGGAGAAATTGGATGAAGCTTACGAGGCTAGAACGAGCTGTGTAATCAAAAAATGGCAACAAATGCCAAAAATCGTATTCAAGAGAAAAAACGATTTGAACAATTGGATTGAATTGTTGGTTAATGGGATATGAGGATCCAAGGCATCAGTTGCCGAAATAAGAGATGAAATTAGGACCTGTTGGACTAATAACCAGTCGGGATCAAAGGCCTAGTATTTAAGAGTATTGCTAGATTTAGAAATAGTAGCCTATACGTGAAGAGACAGTGCTGCTGTTCATATAGCGAAGAAAGTCAATACTAATTAAAAGTATTGAGCCTAATAGAAAAGAGTTTCAATGTTCCCAAGTGGACCTCTGAACCATTAAATGGTTATGTCCTGAGATTTTGGTCAAGTGCTAGAAGTGGACCACTGAACCAGATAGTCATTTAAATCTTAAGAGGATAAGATTTTGAACCATAATAACTGGAAGGCTTAAGTACCTAGGACCCAATTTAAATTAAAAGGAAAAGAAGGACCTCCGAACTTTTTGTAGGTTGCAAGTCCTATTGCAAAAGGAAAAAACAAAAAAAATAGATTTAAAAAATATAAAAATATCAATTTTTATGGTCTAAGAGTTTCTGACCTAGGAAGTGAAAAGAAATCCTGATGGCTGAATTGAGGATATTCCACGATTTCAGGACTTTATGAGATGGAGTTATTGGACGGGGTAATGGAGAGTATCAACCTATTGGTTGATTGAGAGCAACTAGCTGATCTGATGGAAGGTCAGCAAGAGGAGGTGCTCGAATTGTTTGAAAAGTATTGGGAAGTATTTGCCCAGGATGACCACGATTTGGGATGCATGAGAGATGTGATCCACAAAGTCATTACTGGGGAAAATTTACCAATTATGAGAAGATGAGTTTGCTGGAATGAGTTTCAAGAGAAACAATCTATTAGAATATTTACTTGGGATTTTAACCGAACAGCTGAGCCCTTATTTCATCTGTTGAAGGATCCAAAAAAAGGATTTGAATGGAATTGAGAAGCCCAGGAATCCTTTGATGAGCTACGCCAAAATCTGATAGATTCTCCAATTCTGAAATATCTGAATTTTGATTAAGAGTTTGTTATACTAGCTAATGCTTCATTGATGGCGACTAGTGCCATACTAAGCCAAATTGATGAACTTGGGGACAAACACCCGGTGGCATATGTGAGCTGGACACTCTCAGCCTCTGAGAGGAACTATACCATAAATATATATGGATGCCTTGCAGTCATTTACACATGTAAGCAGTTTTGGGAGTACATCCACAGAACAAACTCTAAAGTGATGACAATCCATTCTTGGTTGTGTTGGCTTCACAATTTGAGAGAGCCAGAAGGACAACTGGCCCAATGAGCACTTAAGCTACAGGCTTATGATTACAAGATTGTCCACCAAGCGGGGGCTTCTCACCAGAATACAGATGGCTTATCGCGGTTACCAATGAACCATATGGTTTACCCACAGGTGGATGAGCTATTTAAGAGAAAGGTCAAAGGAGAAATCAGAAACGATCCCCAAGAAACCCAAGGTGCGCTTCATAAAGTGAAGTAAAACACTGAGACCATGAATGGACAAGCGTTTAAGATGATTAATGGTATGCAGTTTGATATTCCCAAAGCTTCTGGAAAGAGCAGCTATTGTGCAAGCTGCTCATAAGGTTGTCAGGCATGGAGGTTTGAGAAAAACAACTGATCATATTCGCCAGTACTATTGGGAGTCCATCAACTACAATTTCGTGGACTATCTAGCTTGTTGTGTGGAGTGCCAGCTGCAAAAACCACATAATAATCTAACTGGATATTGAATGATCCGCCAGGGATTTGCCTGGCATATGGTGTCCATCAACGTGATAGGACCGCTGATGATGAGCACAGGGAGAGTCAAGTACATCATAGTTGCTATTGACCATATGACAAAATGGGTTTAGATGAAGGCCCTTGCAAAAGTAGACGCTACCAGCACTGCAAGGTTCATCCTGGATCAAGTAGTATATAGAAACAGATATCCGCAGGTCCTGCTTAGCAATAATGGGACAGACTTCACGTCTCATGTGATCCCACGATTGAATGAGATAATGGGGATCAGAGGAATCATGTCAGTACCCTACCAGCTGAAAACAAACAGACTGGTAGAACGAGTGAATGGAATTCTGGCTTCGATGCTGAGGAATCTGGTTGCAGGAAGAACTTTCACATGAGGAACATACCTGAGTTTGGTGATGTTTTCCTACAATATCAGTCATCATACGGTGATGGGAAAAATTCCAATTGAGTTGTTATATGGGAAGAAGGCTGCATTTCTGCTGATTTTATATCTGGTGGAACCAACATCAGGGATGAGTGCAGAACAGTACTTTCACTAACTGACAATTTATCCGATTGATATGCAATTGAAAGCATTTGATACTACAGCTAAGAAAATGATTCAAGCAAAAATGAAGGATGATAAGAACTGACAAACCTTATCAGAATACCATATAGGCAAAAGAGTTGTCTATTGTGATATGCATGGGTTCAGGAGAGCAAACAAGTTGGATGCATGGTGGTTGGGTCCATTTGAGATTATTGCCAAGGTGGCGACAGACACCTACTCCATCAAGAAACTCTCGAATGGAAGAATAGTAAATTGAGTCCATGCTAAGTATTTTAAAGCATTGGATCAATGAAAAATAATGAAAAAAATGTTCTAAAAGGACTGTTAAACCATTAAGTTGGTTAAGTCCTATTATTTGGTTTAAGTCTGACTAAAAGACCACTTAACTAAACTAGATATTAAGTCTTAAAAAATAGGGCCTCTGAACCATAGAAAACTGGTAGGTCTAAGTATATCTAGGAACCAGTTTGGGGGAATAAAATAAAAAGATGAAACACTGAGCTAAGAAAAAGTCAAGTCCCATGGGAGAAAAAGATGAAAAAGAATACTAGAGTGATAAAAATATAAAAAAATAAAAAATGCATAGATAAAAGATATACTTTTATTTTTTTTCGTTTATTATTGGCTATCCTCATCTTGGGGATGATTCTGCCTAGGTCACCTCTTGGGGAGGGAGGATGGATCGCAGTAGGAATGAGTAGCCCATTAAAATCTTTGAGACTGGATGCTAGTGAGGGCTAGACCTACACGAAATCAAGTCCTTTGAGTGGAAGCAGATCCCTGCAAGAAAGTGATTAGGGGAAGGGAAATTGAAATGTAGGAAGAAGCCAATCACAAATCCCAGAGCGGGGAGGAAAGCAAAATTATAAGAAAAGGCAGTCAGCGAATAACCCTGAGTAATCCCAATATGGTACTGGAGCTGGAAGATTAGCCTTGAGCGCCTGACGATGGGCTTTATTAAGGACACCGGACATATGGTCCAGCAGCGAACAAGAAATGCTTGATGGGGGTTGGCCCTCATGCCCCCTACTAACGCCATCAGCGGAAGATACTGATGGGAAGCACCAGAGAAGAGATAGTCATGCAGGGAGCAAATGGAATCCTGAAAGTGAAAACTACAGTCTCCTTGGAAGCTGAAGCTGAAGGAGCGGTGAAACTTTGGAGAGGCTGAAAGCTTCGTGGACCAAATTTGAAGAACTTAGCTGGCAAAGCAAAGAGCATAATCGGCAGCATCCCATTCTAGGATGTTTTCAAGATCAGAGGGATTCAGCACTAGGGACTAAGCCTCAGTGACTTGGGCCCAGAGTTCAGCGTAGGGGAGTACAAAATCAATACTGTTACCAATGGTGAGCTTGGTAGTCAGAACAGCGGGTTTGTAATATTGTCAAGGTCAGAAGAGGAACTCAGGAAGCAAGTCTGAACTGGCAAGAAATGAGCAATCAAGAGTAAACAGCATAATCTTTGGAGCATCCATGACAATGGTCGGTGCATCTTGAAAGGAGCTGAATCCAGGAGGCTTTTTAAATCCAACTCTGGAATTTATGGCAGCGGAAGAATCAGCTGATAGTTGTTTGAAATGATTGCAAGCCTGTTTTTGGAGGGATTAGTTACCATTTCCAGTATATCAACGGAAGGACTAGCTGCTGGTGCCAGACTAGGCGTATGAGTCCTGAAAGGACCATAGAAGAGGTTCCGCCATGCATCCTAACTAATCTGCTGGAAGAGCAGGAGGTCTTTATCAGACAAACTATTCAGAAGCTGCTGATGTTGTAGCTCAGAATTCAACATATGAGCTGGATGAGAGGGGGATATCAGACATATATGGAAGTTGACATTATGCACTCTACAGTCCATCAAGCTCTAATTTTGGAGAATTATTTTTTAAAATTAATGGGATAAGCTCTTCAAGAGAAGAATTAGGAATGACTTGAGCCAAAAGGTTATGAGAGAAATAAAAAGGGTGAACAACCTTAAGTATTCTTAATTGAGCCGCAAAACAAACATTGACGGCAAGAGTCTCCTGTCTAGGATGAGGAGAAAATCAGGAAATCAAGGATGCTGGACCAAGAATCATGAATATGTTAGTGGGTCATATGCCCTGAGGGGGGAACCAGATCCCAGGACTAAAATCATCACAAGTAAATTGATCAGCCCGGCATGACAGTAGATTGTGGGGACTGCGCTCCAATTAGGCAGTAGTGAGGTGGAAGAGGAAGAGAGATGCGTGCCAAAGGTCATCTGAGCAGCATTGTGTATTGATGATCATACTCCGCTTTAGCCAATGAAGTATTTGACCAAGTGTCCAAAGCGGTGTTCTCATGCCCCAGTCCATTTTTTTCTAGAAATCTAGGCAAGAGGGGGATGTGTTGGGATATTTGCCCATATTCCCATCATGCTAGATTACCAGGAATCTCTAGGGGATAATTCCATAAGGCAAAGTGAATTGGAAATTGATTGGACCAAATTTCGGAGTAACTACATTTGAGGATATTGTAATATTCGCCTGGTCATATCTGTCATGGATTGGTCTGGATGAATACTTAAGATCTCGTTGGGAAGAGTTTCTGATGAAATAGGGGCATCTGGTAGTGAATAAATATCAGGTGTAACAATTTGGATTGGTTGGGTTTCATCACCAACTGATTGGTAATGAAAAGCAAGTGGTGAGGTGAGATATGCCGCCTGCAACTAGCGAATCGATCAGTTGGTTTTTGACCTGCCTTAATGGGTAATAAGTCCCAATACCTAAGAAGGTCGCTAGCCAAATATGGTTGGTTCGCTTGGATTGAGAGGAAAACGTTAGGGACACGTTTTCCAACTCTTTCCGTTTAGATCTCAAGGGTGTCCAACGATGGAATCCTAGCCAGGATGGGGAAGACCATCACTGCTGAGACAAGGATGGGTGTTTAACGGCAACAGCTGCCGTTTCATTGAAGAGGTGTCAACCAAGGATTAGATGACTGAATCCTCACTATAAATTCCCCAGAATTCACTCCTAATAAAAAACAGATTTTATGAGAACAGCATTTAGTAAAGAAGTTCTATAGTTTTCTTATCCGGTATTTAGTTTAAGTAGTAAACTATCATCAGCTTTCTTTTGTTCTATTCTTCTCTAGGATACTATTGCTGTGTGAAATAATTCAATAGACTCTTAGAGAACAGAGTAAAGATCTGAGTGGGGATCTAGAGAAGAAGGAGAAACAATGGGGATTTTTGTCAACTGTGTTGGACCCTAAAACCTGTCACCAGGGAATCTCAGCAAAAGATTGGTTTGGATAAAACAAGGGAATGAATTCCTAGATTATGACATCTCAAGTATTTCAATTGGGTATTCTAGCTGAGTGTTGGGCTGAGATATAAGAATTCACACTCAACTACAGAAAATAGTCGTCATACTATTATCAACCAATATTATAAAAAACTATACAACGCAGATGAAGTGCACAAGAAACTGAACCTGTGTAGTAAAAAATTTTTGGAGTTGTTTGCCAATAATAACCAATCCAGTAAATTTTTACAGAGTCTCAGTACCAACAGTTGCTTAATAGCATGTCCAATAAAGACCTTCAGTTTTTCTAGTTGATAAGTCAATATGTACGCCACAACTCTTCTATGGTCCTTCCAGGACTCATACTCCCACTCAGGTACTCATATCCAGTCCTTACATGTAATTATTAGAAATATATCCAAGCCTGAAAAAACCAGGGAAGCAATTGTCTCGAACAACTCACAGCTAATCCTTCCTCTGTTGTTGATTCCTAAGTTGGATTTTAAAATTCTCCTGGATTGAGCTCCATATGCAGATTTTCCTACCATCATTATCAAACCTCCTGAAATAATGCCCTTCACTATTGATCTTTCATTCAACGCCAGGTCAGAATTGCTTTTTGGAGTTCCTCTTCTGACTTGTTCATTATTAAAAGCTAACTGTTTTAGCCACCAAACTAGCCATTGGAAACAGCACACACAAAAATTCCCATATGCAGAAATAAGGGCCCATTTAACTGAGGCTTTGTCCATAGCTCTGAACTCCTCCAATCTAAAAAACATCCTAGATCAAGATGTTTCAGCCTATGCTCTTCACTTTTCCAGCCAAGTTCTTTAAAGTTAGGCCGCGAAGCTTCCAGCCTCTCCTCGCTTCAATCACTCATTCTGCTTCAGCATCTGAGAAGCTTGTAGTTATCATCTGCATAATACCGTTCACTCCTTGCATGACTATCTTGTTTCTGGCACATCCCATTGGTATCTTCCACTGATGGCTTTAATAGAGGGCATGATCCAGCAACCCCCACCTAGTATCCCTTACTTGATGCCAGCCCATATTTCCAGTAATCTTGAAAAAGCCTGTCAGAAAGCATGCAATACCAATCTTCCAGCTCCGGTGCCATATCAGGATTACTCAGAGTTATTTTCTGAATTCATCTTCTTGTGCTGTGACTTCCTTCCCCAATCTGAGGTATCACGTTTGGCATGTTCCAACATTTCCATCTCTCTTCCCCTAGTCACTTTCTCGCAGGGATCAGCATCTATTCAATATCTTGGTTTTGATTAGGTCTAGCCCTTGCTAGCTTCCAATCTCACATAGATTTTTATGGGTTGTTTACCCCTACTGCAATCCATCCTCCTTCCCCAAGTGGTGATATAGGCGGACTCATCCCCAAGTCAACGATAACCAATAAAAAAAAATTATAAAAATATTACTTTAATCTATGCGTTTTTAATATTTTTTTCTCCTATATTTTTATCAATCTTTTAGTTTTTTCTTCTTTTTTCTATGGAACTTGAATTTTCTTAGTTCAGCGGTCCTTTTTTCAGACTTAACCTTTCATTAAGACATAACCAACTTAATGGTTCAGTAGTCCTTTGGGAACGCTGTTTCATTATTTTTTTATCGATCCATTGCTTTAAATACTTAGCATGGACTCAATTTACTATCCTTCCATGCAAGAGGTTCTTGAAGGAGTAGGCTTTATCATTATATTGGCAAAAATCTTTAAATGTACTCAACCACAATGCATACAACTTTTCTCTTCTCCCTCAACCATGAATATTGAAAGGAAGCTCTTTCGCCTATTTTAAAATTCTAATGAGTTTGGTTAGTTCTTATTATTTATCATTTTCGCTTAAATCCTTTTATTCATAATCTTGATCAGCTTCTGATAATTGATCACACCCATTTAATGCCATCCTTCTTCTTCATGATAAAGAATTGGGCTCACCCAGGGACTTGATGGTGGAACTAGAAGCCTATACTTTACTAGTATGCTGATTTCTTCCTCTACTACCAATTCAGCTGCCTTCAACAATAAAATCAGTCTATCCTAATTGTTAACTTTTCCCCAGTATTGACCTTGTGGATCACATCTTTTGCATGTCCTAAATTGTAGTCATTGT